>CAJVPU010001044.1:0-14227 GCA_910591775.1 Dentiscutata heterogama | reverse complement strand
GATGGTGTGACCAAGATTACAGATATCTGGATCCAACTGATAATCTTAACGTTAACCGATACAGATCTAGTTTTTTTCAAAAACGTTATCCGTGGGATTCGAACTCTAGACCTGCCATTTGGAGGTTTGACAACTCCACTACTTCACTAAGTTACTACGCTCTTTCTACTATAATTATTTCATCATAATATCTAATATATGGCTTATATACCTTTATTATTTGAAGTAAAAATAAATTAAGAAAAAGATAATCAAACTATATAAAAGTTTTGAACTTAGGTAGAATTTGTTACTGCAAACAAAATTATTTAATATGCTAAGATGGATTTATTTAGTGCAAAAATTTTTTTTATATGTGTTCTGTTTTCTTTTTTTAAGTAAAAATTTGTTTAAATATCGATATTTCATGATCTTGTAGTCAGAAATAAATGAATTTGGTACTATTCGATTTGTCTCACTAAGATAAATCGAACAGTGTACAAATCGTTCAATTCTGATTATGGGCTCAAGAGATAAGCCGAGTTCGCCATAATACCCCTACTTCCCTTATGTAACTTTCACCAACAATACCCTTCTTCAACTTGTCTACTGAAAGAATTTTTCTAATGTGACATTTGAGGCTTTTCCACACCAACAATAATGCTACATCTTCAACATTATTCTAGTACTTCTCTAATCTCTCACATCTGGCTAGGTGGAATGGAGTTTCTTCTTCTTTTCCACATGAGATACACCTGTTATCCATGTATATTTCTGGTTTTCTTCTCTGTAAGTTCAACAATACTAGAATATTTTGGCTTATATACTTTAATCTGAATATAATTCTTCTGTTTATCTTATACGTTTTACACTTAATTCCTATAAGCTTCTTGTTATAGCACTAAAACTGTTTCCAACTTTGTTTAGACACTATTTCAGGTTCTTTGATCTTCACTGCATGTAACTATCACCACTCTGCCTCTATTTGCATATTATTTATGATCTTGATAACCTTTCTTGTTAGCATTTCTGCATATTTTCTATTCAAGTATAGAGCATACTTAAAATGACAATTCTTTTCAAGTCCTAGCTTTGATATCTGGCTTGCTTCAGCTCCTTGTTTTGCAAGCTGGTCCGCCTTTTTGTTCCATCTTATATTACTATAGGCCTTCACTTTAGGTAGTTTGAGGTCTATACCTTTGAACTTGCACAAATCTCTTATTTTTGTTACCAAACTTGCATTTGGTCTTCACCTCTATGCTTTGCTCATTTTGAGCGGTAAATTGTCTGTTAGGCTTGCAATTGCAGCTGCACTATCTACAGTAGTGGCAGGAAAGAATGGTAATCACGTGATGTGGCGCAGCATGCCCAAATTTTATTAAAATTTCATAAAATTTTAACTACAACTAGCTAAAATTATACATTCAAGTATTGAATATTTAATATTCAATCGTGTGCCCACTCTGTTCAACAACTAATCTCAAGTATTCTGATACAGAACTAACTAATCGATAACATAATCCTCTATCAATATAGTTCTATTTATTTTCAATTACCAACTTAAAAAACTCCTGAGAGATCTTTTTTTTTTCTTTTTTTTGAATCTTGATATTTATTCTTTTCTCTACTCTTCTTTTTATAATAGCTTAGAGGTTTTTGATTGGGTTAAGGTCCGGGAAAGATGAAGGCCAGTCAAGAATGTTTGGATAGTGATCATTTAAAAAAACTTTTATAGTTTTAGCCATATGTTTAAGATCATTGTCCTGTTGGAATGGCCAGTTATTGCCTAAGATTTCAAAAGCTTGGTCAAGCAAATTATCCTTCAAAATCTTATAATACCGTTTACCATTCATAATACCCATAAATGCATGAAATTTAATAGTTCCCCTTTCACAAAATGCACCCCAAACATGAATCTTGAATGGGTGTTTTACAACAACCCAGGTAGGTTTTGGCTCACCAGCTTTGTAACATACTTGTACTGTGTTTCTAAATATTTAAAAAGTTGCTTCATAAGAGAAAACAGTTTTATTCCACTTTCTTTATGCATATTTTCACACCCAAGCAACTCGACAAAGCATGGCTTCTTCTCTGATAAGAGAAACTGCATAGAGGACACAAACCCTATAACCAAGTCTTTGAAGATGGTCCTAAACTGTTCATGGTGTGATATTATAGCTAGGGTATACACTGTTAAGTGCTGCTGCTGCTTTTTTACTGGTTACAAACCTTTTTTTCTTCACAATATTTTTAAGTTTTTTTTTTTTGGGTTGAACTAAGATACTCTGGGCAGCCCGAAGATTTACTAATTTTTATTTTATCTGTTTGTTCAAGACCTGCAACTCATCTATACAATATTGTACTGAGAAAACTAGTTACTTTTTGGAGGGTTTGAACTTCTTTATATCTATTTTCCTACAAGAACTTAACCAAAGTGCGCCTTTTATCAAATGAATCCATTTAAGATATTTGTGATACAAAAAATTACTTTTTATATATTTCAAAATGTATAACAACTAATTTCTATTTATATTTAATATCGGGTATACAAGATTTTGATTTTATAACATAATCTTTAAAAAAAAAAAATTACTATTCTTTTCCACCACCACTGTAGTCTAATTTCTACTTTACTATTACTACTTACTGTTAGTAGACTATTTATACTGCTACCAACTCTGCTTTTGATGACGATGGCCAATACCTTATCCCAATATATCCTTCTACTAGTATATTCTTCTCATCATAGCTTACTTGTAGCCATCCTGCACCTATTTTGCATTCTGTTAATCTCTTAATCACTGAACCATTTGTATAAAAAAGGTATTCTTCAGATCCTATTTTAAAGTTTGTTTCTAGTTGTTTAATAAATTTGCTTTCTAGTACTGTATTGAAATCTTGTTGTTTGATTAAGCTTTTCTTATACATTTTAGGAATTATTATACTTGCAACTTCTTCTTCTATGCTACTTACTACCATTTTCTTGATATTTACTTTGTATCCTATTACTTCTTCTAACACAGTAGTTTCATCGTAGCTTTGTCTTGATTACTATGGGGTAGGACCCCTAGTACTCTTTTTTTTTTTTATCTACTGCTGACAAATGTTATTACACACTTGGCAGTTTAGCTTACAACTTCTATATATGACTAGGGTTGGGGCATTTTCTGATCTATTCTGATTAACTCAATGATCAATTAAAACTTTGATCTTTTGCTTTTTGCTAATTTTACTGACTATTATCTCATCATTTTCCTTATTAACAAACACCTATTTACATTTTTTTTTATTTTCAAATAACCACTCTAAATGCACTTTCATTAATAACTGTTTATACCTTGCATTTGAAATTCAGCTCTAACTGTTCTATTTTCATTATTTTGAAGTATTTTTGCTTCAATTTCTTCAAACTATTTGGACTTATAAAAACCCTTTTTTTTATTAAGACAATTTAGTTTTGTTTTCTAAGTAAACTTGTTTGATATATGATTTTACATCTTTAAAGTGGTTTTTCTTATTTTTGTAAATGTTTTGTTAAGTAAAAATGAGGTTAAAAATGGAATTTTTTTTAAAAAAAAAAATTTTTAAAAAGAAAATTTTTTTAAATTTAACCTTATTTTTTACTTAGAAAAACATCTGCAAAAATAAGCAAAAATATTTTAAAAATATAAAATTTTGTGCCAAACAAGTTTATTTAGAAAACAAAACTAGATTGTTTTAATAAAAAAAGTTTTCTATATAAAAATGTTAAAATTTTTAGTTTATCTATATATAGCTTTTTTTTTTTATTATAACAACCTATTTCTATTTTTTAAATAAACCTGTTTAGTATAATAGTTTATATATAATTGCAAATTTAAAATTAATATATATCTTTTTTTTATAAAATTTTATTAGCAAAATATACAAAATTTACAAAATTTTAAAAAGTCATTCTAAATGATTTTATTTTACTATTTTTAATATATTTAAGTTTAAAATTTGAAAATAAATTAATATGTAGATTTAAAAAGATTTTTAGCTTAAAGTTTATAGTAAATTTATATATTTTTATTATAATTTTTATTATATTCTGTTACTCAGTATAACATTTTCTTTAACTGTTAATAACTTTCAATTTAAGTTTAATGAAATTTATATTATTTATTAATAAAAAAGTTGAAAAAAGCATATAAAAGAAAATTCACATATTATCTAGTAATTTTATAATAATTACTTCAACTATTTTTGACAATAATAATAATATTGTAAAAGATAACAAATCAAGTAAAAAATGCAAATTAGATTTATAGATCAATACAAAAAATTTTTTATAAAGTATAATATATTTACTAAGTTAATATATAGTATTGTGTATTTAGAGTATATCATGTTATACTAGTTTTGATTTTAATAAAAACAAAAAATATAACTACTATACATATTCAAACAAATACTAAATTTAAAGTTATGTTTTTGATATAATTAATATTTGAAATATCAAAAATATAACTTTTGTATTATCTTATCTAACTATACAATTAGAACTTCAACCTGCCAATCTACTAACCTAGAACTTGTAATTTTGATGTTTAACCTGGAGTAAATTATATTTACCCAGATAACCCAAATAATATAAATTAAAATTTGTAATTGCCTAATTGGCTAATATAAATCAATTGACTAGCATTCTTCAGTTCTTGAAATTAACTTTCTCAGTATTTTAATATGATTTATATACAATTGATATATTTAAAATTAATTTATTTTACTATTGTTAGTTATACAGTGGGCTACCAAAGCATTGTGGACACTTTTTAAAAATTTATATTAAGCTAAATAAACAAGATATAAAGTTAAAAATTATAAAAAATATTATTTAAATTTAAAGCTTTCAAATAAAAAAAAATTACAAAATTTTATGCAGTACTTTTTGAAATAATTAAGTTTAAAATTTTTTTTAAATTTTTTTATTAATACAATTTACTAGTTTTTAATATAGATTTAGTATAAATTTAAAATTTAATTTTTAGTATATATTAAATTTAATTTTTTAGCAAGTATACTAGCAATTTTTTTTAATAAAGTTATTTAGTATAACAAATTGCAAATATTTTGAAAATTTTATAATTTTTGAAAAAATATTTAGTAAATTACTATATATAGTAATAAAATTACTATATTTGATAATTGTTAATTTTATTTTAATAATTTAACATTAGCTTTAAATAATAATATTTAGCTTAAAATTTTTTAAAAGTTTTTAAAAATTTAAAATTATATATAATTTATTATACTGAACAAATTTTATATAATAATTATATTTAGTTTGCTTAATAAAAAAAAATTTTTTGCCTCACAGGCATTAGCTATGAAATGATCAAACATCTTGGACCCACCTGTATCCTGACACTAACCTCGCTGTTTAATCGATGCCTTTCACAAGACCAAATATCCAAACTCTGGAAATATAGCAAAATCTTTCCTATCTCCAAAAAGAGTATCTTTGATAGAAATTTAAATCTTACTCAACCAATTAGTCTTGTCGAGCATATTCGTAAACTATACATTAAAATTCTTACCAACAGACTCAATTAGATTTTCTCACAATATTCTATCCTATCACCATACAACTATGTTGCTCTTCCAGGCAATAGTACATCAATCCCAATCCATATCCTTAACAATTTAATTGAAGACGCTAACTGTAATTACAAACAAATCTGGCTTTTATCACAGGACATGAGTAAAGCCTATGACTCTGTAAACTTCATACTGTTTAAGCAATCACTAGCTCATCTTGCTCTACTACCTAGCATTATTAATATCTTTATGGACCTACTATCAAATAGACAAAATGAAGTGATTACCAATCTTGGCCTTACACCACCCTACTAGGTTCAAAACAGGATTGACCAAGGAGAAACTATTACACTACTCTTTTGGTGCATCTATTATGACCCACTCATCTCCTATATTCACTTATACTCTAATGGCTATAATATTAAAACATTATGAATCACAAACCTCAAAGAGCACACTACCAGCAACACCAAAACTAGCTGCTCTGTACTAGCCTACATGGATGATACTTTATGGATTGCATCCTCGCAAGAAGAACTAAATAAAATACTTATAGTTGTTGAATCCTTCTACACTATAGCCAACATCCAAGTCAACCTATCCAAATCTATTTTAACAACTAACTATAAGCCTAACAACTATACTCCTACAATTTTTAATAATCAAGCCCTTCCACTTTGGCCACCTGACCAGCTCTTTAAATTTCTGAGATACTAGTTTATACTTAACAACAAGCAAACCAAACAAGCACAATTAATATCTAATGAATCCTCACAACTAATAAATATTGCCAAAACCAAAATGATCACAGAAACTCAAGCTCAATACATTATTAATATTGTCATTATCCCAACTATTGAATATAGATTACAAAATATTGTAATATGCAAAACAATCTGCGATAAAATATTTACACAGCATATTGGTCTAGTTAAACACAAAGCCAAACTTAGCCACACTATACCTACTAGTACTTTGCTACACCCCTATATCTATAATATTAAAAATATCTGGGATATCTAGCTCCAACACCATATTTCTAACTTTCTTAACCAACTTAACAACAATGACCTACTAGAAACAACCATGCATATCCACATACAACAAATTCAAAACAATCTTTGGTCTTTCACTAGTATTTTTGAACACCCCAATCCTATCATAGACAGCCCCAATAAACACACTATTAACTTTAAAATTATCCAACTCTTCCAACACCTCAACTGAACAATCAAACTCAATTCAAATACCAACACCCTCTTTACTATCAAAGATGGCCACATCTTTCTTGAATCTATCCTATCACTACACCCCAAGTATTCAACTTTCAAAAAACAAATTTGCCACCATCATCTTCTCTTCTTAGAACAGCTTCTTACATTTGACAATTCTAGCTTGCTTGACTAGAAATATATCTCTCCACGTCTAAACAAGATCCCTAAAGGAAAAACTCCATTGTGATCCAACTACCTAGAAAACACAATTATAAACCACCCTACTATATATACTATTTATATATACTACAACCTTCCTAATACTAACTACTATAGCTATACTACTGGACACCCATCCAAACATGCCAAACCCTGGCTTATCACAACTATAAATAATCAGATTATTATTAGCAAAGCTTGTTGTAGACCAACATCATCTAGCCTTACCCTAATTACCTACTGGCAATGCAACAACCCTAGTAGCTCCTCAAGCCTGTACCTACTAACACTGATAGATACAGCTCTCTGTTCTGGTTGCTCTCTTAACTTTAACATTTATTATTGCATACAAATATACCATCCCTATACCAACTAGCCATGCTACAAAATTCTTTGGCAGACTTTGTCCCAACAAATCCATTAACCTACATGCTAACTATTTGGACCTAATATGACTTAGAAGCTCTACTCTGACTCTACTACTACCTAGAGTTATAATTCTTGTACTTCACATCTCTCTAATATTCCAATCTGGTCCTGCACTAGAGCAACTACAAACAATTGCCCACTACAACATAAATATGAAAAATCTGGTATTTTATACTGACGGGTCAGTTAAAAATCTTGGCAGCACTCAATGCTCTATAGGCATCGGGTGGATATAGCTCCAAGACCATAATATTGTACACACTTTTCAAGCACAAATGACCTACTAGCCAAGTTCCTTCAAAGCTGAATTACTCGCAATTCTATCTGCCATTATTACAGCCCCCCAAAACTGTACTATTCAAATTTTTATAGACTTTCAATCTATAATATCTAAGTTCAAAAGCCTAAACAGCCCTATATTCATCTACAAGCCTGTTAATATACCATACTGGTCTATTTAGAATTCACTACTCAATTTCTCAAAGTTATATAATCTTAATATTACTCTTCACAAAGTTACAGCACACCAAAATGACAAGTTTAACAACAAAGCTGATAAACTGGCTAATAGCCACCAGGGGGGCCCCATATCTTATCTTCAATATCTATAATCTTTAACACACCTCTTCTATTAATAGCTATTCACTTGAACTCCCTATATGCCACAGTATCAGAATGATATGCTATACACACATACTTGCCCTTTGGATATCTCAAAACAGATACTAGCAATGGGAAGCTATTTCTCATGAAATTCACTGGAATGCAACCTGGCTTTATATTAACAACAACCAAAAAATCTCTAACTTCACACACAGCTTCCAGTTCTCTTGTCTCAAATCATTCAGTGTGAAAATACTCCTAGATGATCTCCTTATACCCTAACATTTGCCATATTTGCAATCAACCTAGCTATGCACTACATTGTGCTTTTTGCTCTAATATAACAATCCTCACAAATATTATTCATAGCTCTATAAGCAAAATCCTGCATCATAACAAACTAGATATCCCTGCACAGACAGCCACAAATTTACACACACAGGTTGCAAATCTTGGTAGCTTCCAAATCTACCAAGATCCAAGTAAACCCTCACTAGCCTTTACACTAATAGGCTTCGTCCCTCAAGAAATTATTCGCATGATCAATAAGTACACCTCATCTCACAAAACAGCTAGTACTCTTACTATTAAGCTGCTTCTAGACATTAATCAACAAGTTTATACAAAAATCTGGATCCCATATTGTGTATCTAGATCCCAAAATCCAACTCTCCATCACAGCCTACACCTTTGATTTCTTTGCAGCCTGTCAATACTCAAAACAATAATAGCCATATGACTACAATCTACACTCACAAAATAGACACATGGCTTCTAGAATTGATTAAATACTCTACTTATCTCTCTAATATTCTTACATATAATCAAGTCTAGGTAAGCCTTGGCCACTCTAGCAGGTTTAGGCCGCAGATAAGTATTTAGATAGTAATCTATTTGAATATATGTCTGAGTTCTTACTCTTAGTAATAGGTTTTTAGTATAAAAGTCTTTCCAGTTATGTAAATATTTTCTGTTAAACCTAATAAAGATAAAAGCAAGGTCTCACTTTTAATATTAAAAAAAAAAAAAAAAAAAAATTTTTAATATATAGTAATTATAATAACTAATTTTTAAAAATTACTAATTTTGTATCAGTATAATATTATACAAAATTGTGTAATCTTAATAATTTAAAAACTACTATATAGAATTTTGCAAACTTTTTTTTATTTAAAAATTTAGATTTAATTAATATTTTGTATAATTTTTAGCTTTATATCTTATTTATTTAGCTTAATATAAATTTTCAAAAAAGTGTTTATAATGTTTTAGTAGCTTTCTATAAGTTAACTACTCTTCTAATTTAAGAGTTTTTTTTTTTTGAAGTATTAAAATGATTTCTTTGGTCTAGAGATATTTTATTAAATATATATAAATATGTTTATAATTACAATAAGGGTATATCAAGCTATATGTATACTTTTGGTATCTAATTTAAATAGTTTGCTTAAAGGTTTTATACTATCTGCTATACCTGCATCTCAACTATAAGAGATACCCATTTAAATTTTCTAGTTATAACTGTATACTTCAAATACCTAACTCTAGATATTAGCTTATCATATATATATAGATTTCGCCATTTATCTACATGGATTTTGCACCCTACTTTAGAATTATTTATTCTTAAGATAAACTTAACAAAGTAATTTATGTCTCACATATGTTTTTATTAGCATGTTTAGTAACTTCTTTCTAACTAATACATACTGTACTGCTATTTCATATATATATCTTATACTATTTTTTAGAATACTGCTGTTCTACAATTACTCAAGCTACAACCTTTCTAGTTAGTTATCTATTATATACTCTTTGTTCTTATCAGATTCATAACAATCTCAATATTTATATTCTAACTTCTTTTATCTTTAAATTCTTTACTAATCCTTTTCTTACTTCTAGCTAGCAATTTAAAAGAGTTAGTTTGTCTAGGCTTTAAGTATCTTATAGTTACTTTTCTCTTGGTACATGCTTTCAGAATATATATTCTTTTCTTTTAGTTGGTAGTTCAGCAGTTTGGCTAGTGTGTCTTCTTACTTAAAAATCTAGTTACTTAGTTCTCTAATCTCAGTTTCTGGTTTCAACTTCAGTCTTCCTATAGCACTAACAAAGATTACTGCTACTTTCTAACTTAAGACTTGCCAAATAGATTTTTAGTTATTCCAGTTTTTTGGATCTATTATGCCAAAGCTCCTATCCTAGATGATGTGACCAAAATTACAAATTAGAATCCAACCAATCGATAATAGCTATTAATTATATCACAAGGCTATTTTTTAAAAATATTATCAAACTCTAGATCTGCTATTTGGAGGTGTGACAACTTTACTACTTCACTAAGTTGCTATATCTTATAACTTAAAAAATTTTTATAAAGCTTGTTAAGATATATCTAATAGTAATTAAATTATTTAAATTGGCCTAGTGAATGTTAAGTATCTTTAAAAAATCTTTTTTTAACTATATAAATTTTTTTGTAAAACAATAGTATTGTTTTAAAAAAATTTACATAGTTAAAAAAAGGTTTTTAACAAAATTTAGTTTGGCTTTATCAATTCAACTCTTCCTGACAATCCTTATACCAAAATTTCACAGAAAACTAAACTATAAAAACCTTATATATATTGTTTTTTATACAAACAAAACTCTACCTAGCTACTGTCGGGTACAAAGTTTATTCACTAAGTGTTCTGTTTACTGAAATAGAGTTAAAAAAGATTAATAGCAGATAGTTAAGCGAGGAACCTTGGCAGGCTATAGTACTACCAAGCAAAGAAGTAGTAGAGCAACTCTAAAGTTTTGTCAAGTGCTACAGATATAAAAATAGAAGTAGCTACTTGTTAGAATACTATATTATATATGGTATAACTCTTACACTCTTTCTTTTGGTACTTTCTTTACTTCTCCTTTGGCTGCTACTACCCACCTATCTTGGCAACAAAATTTTTTTTAAAAAAAGTAGACAAAACAGCTTACCTCTGCCAAAGGATCGGCATTGTTTATATTTTCCAAATTCGGACAACATAGTAGATAGGGTTTTAGTAAATTTCACTGACAACTATTTTACCGACACCCATATTGCCAATGTCAAAATTCTAACAGACTATTACTTCGACAACTTATTTTTCCGACAATCTACTTTTCTGACAACCTATTTTACCGAATTTACTTTCTTGGCTTCTGATTTTACTGACAGTCCATTTTACTACCAGTTCATTACACCGACAGCCCATTTCACTGACAGTAATTTGCTAAAACCTAATATTGACAGAATAGATTATTATAAATTTAAATAAAATTTTAAAATATAAAATTAAGTGAATTTTTAAATATTTTATCGAGTATATTGTAAATTACATTACTAAATTTTGTATCTTAACAAAATAGATTCATTGAAGAATTAATAAGATTTGTTTATATACGTTAATGCCAATATAATTTTGTTTGGCATTTTATCCAGATCGTTATTGGATATTTTTCAGTTTGAATTAAATTAATATATTTCGATTTATTGGTTTATATTCTTGTGAGCTACCACTTTGCCTTTTTAAACTAAACAGTAAAGAAAATTGTTTATTTAAACATATATACGTATTTGTATAGTTACGTTATTGCATTACATTCGCTCTAGTTCCCCAGTATATTTATAAAAAAAAAGTATTAAGACTTAGCATTTCTTTAATTAACATCATATATATATGATATATAAATGTCTATATAACTTTGTTCAATACTTATATCTGATTTGGAATGGTTACAAATGGTTACAATTTTTCATAGTCAATTTTCTAAATACTGAGATAATTTTTTATTTTTGAGCTTTTAATTAACACATGAGTGTAAAGATGATTTATAATTAGTGAATTAAAATCTCAAATAATGAACATAAATACTTATTTATTATTTTTTAATAATCTTTAAATCATTTCATTCACATTAATTTAGTTAATAAGTATAATGATTATAATAATACTAATTTACTGCTGCTTATACTCTTTAAATAATTTTATCCAGAGAATATAAAGATTATTTTTAATTGGACAAAGTGTTCATTATTACGAGATCAGATAACTCTAGATGCATCATATATATACAGTCACACCTCTCTAAGTACATTCTGTCGGGACTATAGTGAAAAAAATTAAAATTTTGCACTTAGAGAGTGTTTGCATTTATAGAGAGTAAAATATATAGGATTCTTATAAGTTGGGGCCAACCTAGATCGTGCATTTAGAGAGGTTTTACATAGTACTTGCACTTAGGGGGTGTGCACTTAGGGGGTGCGACTGTATCTTTTATTGGTAAGCGTGATTATGTTTTGTTTCTTGTTAAATCAAATAAAATTATTTGAAGGTAGTTAAATAGTACTGTATTTATCTTCCACAAATAATATAGAGTTATTGGATATGAAGTAGCCAATAACAGAAATTATTTGTAAAATAATTTTATTATCTGGCTATTAAGTTTAATATGTTAGCTTCTGGGCTATGAAGGGGCCCAGAAATGATATATTAAATTCACTGCCAGATAAACAAATTATTGGCTGAGTAGCTTTCAATAATGGTATTATCTGGTATCTTATGATGACCGAACCAACAGAATGAATCGAGTTCTTTTGGTAATGATTGAGTTATCATCAAATAACTTTGTTATTTGATAATGATATGATTACTATCAAAATAACTCAAGTTATTTTGTTGGTACAATTATAGTAAAGTGCCAGATAACAAGAATTATCTGGCAGCTTATTATAATAGTGCTGCCAAAATAACTCAAGTTATTTGACAGTGATATGTCATTTGCCAAATAACTTTGTTATTTGGCAGTTTATATAATCACTACCAAAACTCGAGTCATTTAGAAGCACAATTATTGCAAACCACTAGATAAAACCGTTATTGTATGCTACACTAGCCAATAACTCCTAATAAATTATTTTACAACTTCACATCTAATAACTATATCAGATATATTATTTTTTTATAATAATTAACATGTGATTTGAAGGATCACGTGCCAATCATTTTAAGAAAAAAATAATTCAAGTATGCTTACTCTGGGCCCCGAAGAGATCCAGAGGCTGGCATATTAAGTTTTACTGCCAGATATGAAAGTTATTGACGCTTCACATTCAATAACAGTATTATCCAGTATTATATAACAATTGGGTTTGCCAAATGACTTGAGTTGTTTGTAGTTGTTTTTAATATAAAAAATAACTTTGTATAATTTGACAGTCATAGACTACCAAATAACTCAAGTTATTCATTTTTTATATTAAAAACAACTACCAAATAACTCTAGTTATTTGAAAAGCCCTATTATAGTAGGATACCAGATAATTATTATAATATTTATACTCACAGACTAAATTAAAAAAACTAAAATGATTTGAATTGCAATATAACCATATACTACGTGAAATTTTTAATATAGTTTCGTTCCTGGTATTATATAAATAGTTAAGATAAATATAACAATTTTGTTAAAAATTTTTTCTGTAAGCTATCTAAAGTATCAGTTAAAAAATAGACAAAACAGTTAGTATTGTTCAACTTATCAGCAATTTTAATCAAGTTTTGCTAATTGTAAAAAATCAGCAGATAAGGATATGAACATGAAATTGGTGTTAAAAAAGATGTTTATATATTATCAAAAATATATGAATAGTGCTAACGGAATATTTCAAGTTGGTCTTTGTTATTATAATGATATTGGCATTAAAATGAATAAATACAAAATATTATTTAAAATTAGCTAAAATGAATAACTCTAACAGAATCTTTAAAACTGCTATTTGTTGCTATTATAGAATTGGTATGAAACGGAGTGCAGATGAATTTTTTGAATAGGCTAAAAAGTAAAATAATTGCAATTTCTGCTATTATTTTGTAATCTAAATATCGCTCACATAGTTTCGAGTAAGTTATAAGTATATTATACATATTTAACTCTAAAATTCAAGTTTTATATAGTAGAGTGTAGCAACTTAGTAAAGTGGTAGAGTTGTCGCACCCCCAGACAGCAGGTCTAGAGTTTGAATTCCACGGACAATGATTTTGAAAATACTAGATCTGTATTGATTAATATTAAGATTATTAGTTGGATCCAGATATCTGTAATCTTGGTCACACCATCTCGAATGGGAGCTTTGGTGCAATAAATCCAGGAAACCAGAATTACTGAAAACCCGTTTGGCAAGTCCCGAGTTGGGAGTA
>CAJVPU010001043.1:0-14235 GCA_910591775.1 Dentiscutata heterogama | reverse complement strand
TGTGGCTAGTTGTATCCTCGTAAAATTGATGTAATATCGTAATTACCTGAATAAAGCCAAGTGCCGGGGACCTAAGTAGTCACCTTAATATATAAAAAAAAATAAAAATAAAAAAAAAAAATAAAACTACATTGTTAGCTAAAAATAAGAGATTGTATTTGGTTAGAATTGTATTTAAATATATTATCAGGATTTTTGTAAAAATCTTTTAGAAGTATTTGATTAGAGTAATAAGATAAGTTAAGCTTAGATCTTTTTTTTAGTATTCTTTCTTGAATATAGGCCAGACTAGACCTTTGTGCCAGGTATTAGAAGTTATTTATAGATTAATACAAGTATTAAATATTTTTGCTAGTACTTCAATTGCAATAAATAGTAGTTTTTTTAATACTTTATTTAATACTAAGAATAGGCCTGTTGCTTTGTTGGTAAATAATATATTTATTGTTTCTTGGATTTTTTGTGATAATATAATAAATAGTAGATTGTTATAAGTTGATAGAATAATTGTATTAAGAGGTTTGTAGTAAGGTGCCTAATGTGGTTACAAATTTAGTTTATAAAAGTTGTATTTAGTTCATCTGCAAAAGTGTTGTATAATAGCTTCTTTGATATCAGCTAGTAAGGTAAATAGGCTATTATTTGTTGCAATATTAAAAAAGATAACAGAAATATATAAAGTAGATATGAGTATTATAATGCATTACTAATTATAGCACAGTTGTAATATCTCATAATCTACTGATTGAAATTGTACAATCTTAGTACCAACCGATTTGTCTTAGTTAGATAAATTAATTGATAATAAAATTATTCAAATTTGATTGCTGTATTACAAGATATTGCCAATAAACTATAATACTTCAATTGTGTTATTTTATATTTATTTAATTTTGTATTAGACATGATTATTAATAATCCATAACCCTGTGATTAGAATTAAACAATTTTGGTACTATTCAATTTATCTTGATAAGATGAATCAAATAATATAAAAATTATTCAATTTGGAATAATAGATTACAAGTTATTCTAGATTTGCTTTTAATTGCTATACTTTGCTTATAATATTTAAATAATAATATCTTGAAATCTAACAATTAATGTGACAGATTAAAATGAAATCAGATTAAAATGAAACATTACACAATGTAAAAAACAGACAAGCCACCAAAAAATAAAAACTTTTGAGGTGCATTTTTTAGGTTAGAGGTTAGGGTTAGAGGTTAGTTTTAGGATAAAGTTTATAATAAACAAGTATAGGTGGGTTTTAGAGGGTTAAATAGAAACCCTCATTTCATTTTAATCCGATTTCATAATGATCTGCCACAATTAATGCTGGATGGTTTTTATATAATTTAATTCATCTTATTGAGACGAATTAATCGGTGATAAAATTATCCAAATCTGATTACTAAATCGTGAGATATTGCTAGTATATCATAATATCTATATTGTGCTATATTACTCTTTAAAATTTGTATACATATAATTATCAATAACTCATAATCCTGTAATCTAAATTAACCAATTTTAGTACTATTTGATTCGTCTTGATAAAACAAATCAAATGGTACTAAAATTATTTAATTTAGACCAATAGATCATGAGTTATACTAAATTTATTTTAACTATGCCATAATACCTATACTTACTTTATATATTTAAGAATACTATCAATTATCTTGGATATATTGTCTTAAAAGTTATTGTATCATTGGTTAATATATAATTAAATTTGTTTATATTTTTGGTGATTGTTTTTAGTATTGAATGCTATATAAAAGATTTTTCTAAAAAGTTTTTGAGAAATAGTTTGTAAATATAAGAGAAATTTAAAATTATTAGGTTAAAGTAAATTGCAATTTGATTGAATAAGTAAGTCAATTTTGGTAAATAAGTAGTTAATATGATTTGTTATATAATATAGATAATAAGAAGTAAGATGATTAGTTATAACAAAGATATAGTTTACTAATTTTAGTACTTGGTGTAGAATAGTAGTTTTAAAAGTATAAACATGAAATATATATAGGCTAGTAAAGATATATAGTATACTGTAAATTTGTCTGCCACTTGCTTAATTATATTATTTAGATTGTTGAATGCTTTGTTAAATATGTTGATATTTGTTATGAGCTGGTAAAAGAATAGCAATACTTTGAGGTAAGTTAAAATAAATACTAAGTAATAGATCTAATCTTTTTGTGATATTCTGATATAGTTGTATATTTTTTAGTATTGTTTTTTATAGTATAAGATCTTGTATATAAGGGTTGTGTTACAATAATTTAATAGTTGCTATTTGTTGAATTAGAAGAGTTAATTAAATTAGTAGTAGAAAAAAATAGTATAATCTTTAATATTATTCAAATATTATTAATTTGGCTAGTAGATTTATTTCTTTTTTATATAGATTCAGTAATATTGTAAAGTTGTAGAAAACTAATAAAACTCATATTAGTAAGGTTTTGAAGAAGAAGCATTTGTTTGTAGAAGTTATATCTATTGGTATTGTTGTTAAAGTTACTAGCTATTATTATATTTATGTTATAAAAGCAATTATTATTTATTTAAAAAATGATTTTTGTAGTATAATATAGGACTGGATTAATATAGATAATAGTAAGTAGAAATGTTATGATTCTACAAGAACATGGTCCAAACTGGTCTTTTGAACTAGTCTAATCATTTTTAGTTTTAAATTGAGGACTAGTCTAGACCAGTTCATAGCCTATAGAATAATCTTATTAGCTAAAAAAAATATTAATACTATATTTATATTAATCTATTTTAGTAACTTATTAATTTTTAATTAGTAACTTTTAGAACTTGTTAATTCAGTTATTGTAGTGATGCAATAAAATCATTTTAATAATATTATATCTTAAGTCATAACTAACTAAAAACTTATATTGCAACTATTTATAACAAATCATTGTGATAATTCTACTGTATTACTAAGTTATTAGCAATTTTTTCAATTGTTTAAGATTTATAATAATAGCTATAAAGTTTTTTTATATATAGTAATTAGTAAAACTATATAGCTTATTTGAAAACTAGCCAATAAACTAATTTATAAACTGGTTCTAAACTATAGTCCAGTTTGTAGTTTTTTGGTAGAACTAGTTTTTAAAACTAAGACCAAACTAGAAAAAACTATAATATCACTAATAGTAAGTAGATTAAGATTAATCAAGTTGTTATTTTTAGATAAGAATAAATTAATTAAAAGTGCAAAGCTAGATATAATAGTAATCTTATAAATATAGAGTTGTAATTTAGATTTAAGTGCAATTGTTACATCTTTGGATAATTCTCTAATATTTGTACTTGTTAAGTTATAGTTAGATATATAAAGTTTATATAGTAGATTAGTCAGATTTATGTTGTTTGTTGTGAAAGCTAGTAGTTTTGTTTTGGTCATAAAAGCTAGATATATGTTGTATTGGTAACAATAGTAGTTTTTTAGTTCTTAGACAATATTTACTAATTGTTTAGATAAGATAATTAGTTATAGGATTTATTTGTATAATTGCAAGAAGTCAATGAGTAGTTCTAGTTTGTTAGTAGGTTAACAAGTATATATATTCTTTTGGTAAAGAGAGTTTGAAGTTGTATTTTCCTTAAATTTTAGCTAGAAATCTTTTTGCTAGAAGTTTGTCAAGTATTGAGTAAGTATATAAGTATTTAGTTTTAATTATAGTGAGACCAAATAATAGGTAGAAAAGTTTGATAATATAGTTATTAGAGAGTTATTTAAAGCTATAATAAGATCAAAGCAGGTTTGCAAATCTCTTAATATCATCTGCATCTTTTGGCCTGTATGGAAGTAAATAGCAAAGATTATAAAACAACTGTTGAAGTAAGAGTAGAAGCAGTAGTTTTGGGTTTAGTAGTTGAAAGTAGTTAGATAATATTTTATCAATATTATATAGTTTTTTAAGCTTTTTTTTATATTCAAAAAAGTAAAAAAGTGCTAAACAATTAGTAATAGAAAACAAGTCTTTGATAGTAAAATAGAGTTTTGAAGAGTCATTAGAAAGTTCTAGTCTTGCTTCTACAAAATATTTGTTTAGTAATTTTTTGAATCTATATATTTTTATAATATTGCTATAATTGCTTGTGTATACTTTGTTTCTTTTATAAGTAGTTTAAAAAATAAGTTAGATATGATATTATAAAAGATTTTGTTAAGTATAGCTAGTAGGAGGTTGAAATATTCTGCATTTACAGTTTGAATAAGTTTTTAAAGATTTTTATAGTTTAGTAATATATTGATTTTTGCAAAATTAGTATAATAATAGATCTTTTGTATAATATTATATAAGTTTGTTTTAATAAAGTTAATATTAGCAGTATTGTATATAAGACAATTTTGGACAATTTTGAATATTTTTTCAAATTAAAATTGTTTAAAATTTTATTAAAATAATCTATTTTAATTTTTTTATAAATAAATCCAGCACCTAAAAAAATATATAATTATATATTTTTTTAAATTACTTTATTAATTATTTAAACTTGGAATATATGCTTGGACAATTTTAGACAATTTTAGATATTAGACATTTTATATAATGTAGACATGTTTTATATACAACACTAAATATTAGTAATATAGTTAATTGCTAGTTTAATTTTAAGCTTTTGTATTATCTAGTTTTTATTGTTTTTGTTAATAAATTGAGTTTTGTTTATTTAGTGCTAGTGCTGTCTTTATTAGTTATTGTTTGTATAAAGTTAATCTTCATAGAGGTAGGTCCTGCTTTAACTATGTTTATATTGTTTGAGTTGTGTTAGTGTTTGTATTATTCAAGAGCTATATTATATAGAGTTTCAAACTCCTTTTGGTAAAAGAGAGTAGTTTGTTTATTATAAGTGAATAAATAATTTGAAGAAGACTATATCAAAATAGTTAAATTTAACTTGTATTTCTATAAGTAAATTTAAACAAGTAGATTGTTTAATAGCTTTGTAATTGAAAAAAATATGTAATTAAGTAGCATTTTTGAGTATATTGAGTATGTTTTGTGTTTTACAGATTTAGATCAAAGAATTGGTTTTAGCTTGCTATTGTTTAAGCTACTTGGATACTTTAAAGTACTACAAGTTTGAGTATAAAAGTTTTGTTTATAGAAGATTGGGATTAGAGTATTTGACTATAAGTACAAAGTAAGTTTAGCTAAAGTTAGTTGGTTGGTTCAATATTCAGAAGATCTTGAGAAAAGTCTTGATCTGATATAAAATCCTTGTTTAGAGCTGGGGCTAGATATATCTGAGATACTGTTTTTAAAATAAGTTTGTTTTGATTAAATAGTAGAAATATTTTTATTAAATTAGGATTAGTTAGTATGAGGCTTGATAAAACTAGATTTGTTGTTTTGCTATTATAGCTAGATAGCTGTTGTTGTATTGTAAGTAATTAGCAGATAGGAGTAAACTATTTTGTTTACTTTTTGATCAAGTATATGGAGTTGTGTAAGAGTTGGCATAGTGAGTTTTTGTAAGCTATTTTTTTTAGTTGTATTTGAAGTTGGTTATAATATGGCTGCAAGTGGGTTTCTGAATTATAAATTATATCTGTTTGGGTAGTGCCAAAGAGTAATTTGATAACTAATTAGAAAATTGATTTTCTTTATAATATTGTAGAAGATAACTCTATGAGAAATACAAAAAGTGTATTATCGGTCTTATTAGTGTTTTTTGAGTTTTCTATCTTGTTTATTAGATTGTTTCTAGTATTTATAACTTGGCTTTAAATAGTAATTATAGTATTTAATATTTAGGTTTTTTAAAATTTTCCTTTGCTTATTTGTTTACTTCTTAATTTTACTAGTGATTTGCAGATTTTATACTTGTTTTTTTTTTATATATAATTTTAAATATAAGCTATATATAACTATTTTGTAACTTCTATTTCTAATTTAATAATATAGTAAAATTTTTCTAAGTATATGCCCTTGAGACTAGGCTATAGTATATATTAAAAAAGAGTATACATTTATAGAATTAGAATTTTTTTCTATTCTACTATAGCAATTAACAGTATTATAAATCTTTTTAATAATCATATTTGTTTTTTGTATTTTTATTATCTATTTTTTAAGAATATTTAACAAAATTATTATTTTAATTAGTAAAATATTTATCTCTTTTGATATCAATTTTATACAAAATAACATTTAATTTCGTACAAAATGACATCAAATTTTGCACAAAGTGATATTTAATTTTATACAAAATAATATTTAAATTCATACAAAATGATATTCAAATCTGTACAAAATAACAATTAAAATGAGTTTAATTAAATCATGATATCTTATAATGTAGTGATCCAATATAGATTTTTTTGATATCATTTAAATCCTCTTGATGAGATGATTTGAATGGTATCAAAACCTTCTATATTAGATTACTATATCACAAAATATTGTAATTTAATCAAACTTATTTTAATTGTTATTATATACAAATTTGAATATTACTTTGTATGAATTTAAATATTATTTTATATGAAATTGAATGTTACTTTGTACAAAATTAAATATTATTTTGTATAAAATTAAATGTTATTTTGTACGAAATTAATATCAAAAAGAATATATTAGTCATGTATATATTTATAAAGAATACATATATAGGTTTGGGCTATAAAAACTTATTATATATATATATAAAGAGTATGTATCTAGTAGTGCTTGGCAAAATCAAACAAAAACTCAATTATCAAGATTTTGAATCTATCAGTTTACAATATTGTGTATTAAATACAAAATTTCTTTTTAGTATATATATAAATCTAACAGAAATCTGATTTTATTTTAGACTTTGTAATAACTAATATGAAGTTTAAAATTAAATTAGAGTAAATATAGATTTTATAATTAAAACACAATATAGTCAAATCTCTCTAAGTACACACTCTATAAGTGCACACCTTCTCTAAATACATGCTTAAGTGCTAGCTCAAATATATACTTGATCTTTATAAATACACTTTTTCTTATTATTCTCTATATATACATTATTAATGTGTAATTCCAAAAGTATACATTTAGAGAGATTTGACTATACTATAAATTAATAAATTTAAAAACTTAATAATCAAGTTTTTGTTTGATTTTGCCAAGTATTAGTATTTAGTATTAAGTTTTAAGCTTGAAATCAGGCTATAGTATATATTTAAAAAATATATATATTTAGAAAGGTTGTACTTAGAGAGATTTTGCTATAATATACAAGCAAAAAATTTTTAAAAAAAACTAAAATAAAACAGAAGTATTGTAGAGAAAGAAGTAAAAATATATAACTATAAAATTTTGAAAAAGTATATAGAAAAACTTATTTGCTATTTTTTTTTTAAACCTTCTATAAAAAACTTTATTGATAAATATATTGTTATTTTTTTAAAATTTTTTATACAAAAGTGCTATTTTTTGTTAATTATTTTGTATAAAACTGCTTTGGTTTGTATACCAAATATATTTAAAAGTTTTCAAAAGTAGAAAAAAGTAAAACTTTTTGGCTAACTTTAATAAAATTTATTATTTTATAGTATTTTTTTTATTTGATATTAATAAATTTTTTGTTTTTTATTTGTAAAAAAATTAAATACAAGTAATTATTAAAAAGAGTTAATTGTAATTTTTTGGCTATACTATTAAATTTTAACTAATTTAAATTATTGTAGTAATTTTTTAAAAATTGTATATATTTTTTAAAGGATTAATAAATTTGTAACCATAGTTATTATAACCATACTATGTAGTATTAAATTAAACTATTTAAATTTCAAGATCAGGTGTAATACAAAATTAAGACAAAAACTATTTTTTTTAAAAAAATTTTAATAACACAATATTTTGATTATAAACCTATTTTCTACATTCTAACAAAAAAAATTTCTTGCTAAATTTTGATATAAACTATATTTTGCTTCAACTATAATATCTTTCTAACTTTAACCTTTAACTGCAAGAGCTTATTTTATAAAAAAATATTGTTTTGATATTTATATTACATCTGATTTTAGTTATAATTACAAAAATTTTTTTTTTTTAATATTTAAAATGACCACTTAGACTTTCAGCATTTTATTAATACTAGCAGGTATTGCTGATCTAAAAACTATATATGATATATTATAGTAGTATTATGAGAGTATAGCTAATTATACATACAACTTTTAATTATCTAATTTAAATAGTCTGCTCTAAGGTTCTACACTAGCTACTATACCTATAGCCTAACTAGGAAGCTATTTATTTAAACTCTCTGGCTTCAACCCCTGTACCATGTTTCTTTTAATATATCCTTTTAGGATAATTTGGTATGAAAAACTCTAAGACTTTAGCTACCAGTTAATTTAGTTTTCTAGAAAGGCATTTATCTTTGTAATAAACTTAACAAAGTAGTTCATGTTTTATACATATATTCATCTGCATGTTTAGTAACTTTCTCTAATTAATACTTGTTGTGCTACTACTATTAGGTTTATATCTTAAGCTATTTTTTTAGATACTGCTATAATTCAATCCGTATCTCAAGCTACAACCTTCCTAATTAGTTTCTATTACATACTTTTTGTTCTTGCAAGGTTTACAATAACTCTAGCACAGTCTTACTTCTTTATAATCACACAGTTGAGACTATAGTAATTTTTTTATAAAAATGTGCTTATAAAGAGGTATACTTATGTAGAGGTTTTTTTATATATATTAAATAGTAATTGGGCTCAAATAGAGATGTGATTATAAAAAGATTTTATATGATATGATTATATAGGAGGTGATTATAAAGAGAAAAGACTATATCTACATTCCAACTTCCTTCTTTCCTAAATTCTTTATTAGTCCCTCTCTTACTTCCAGCTAACAACCTGAAAGAGTTGGTCTGCTCAGGTATTAGATGCCTCATAGTCTCCCTTCTCTTGGTATATACTTCTGGAGTACAAGTTCTTTTCCTCTAGTAATAAGCTAGCAGTTCAGTTAGTGTGTTTTTCTATTTTAAAACCTGGTTGCTCAGTTCTCTAATCTTGGTTTTTGGTTTTAAATTCAGTCTTCCTGTAGCACTATTAAAAATCATTGCTACTCCCAACTCAGGACTTCCCAAATAGATTTTAATCATTGCAGTTTCTTGGCTTTTTATACACCAAAGCTCCCATGTAAACATAGTGTTATCAAGATTACAGATTCTGGAACCCAACTAATTAACTATGACCATTACTGTATCATAAGCTTATTTTTCAAAAACATCATCTATGAAATTTGAACTTTAGTCCTGCTATCTAGAGATGTGACAACTCTACTACTTTACTAAGTCGCTATACTCTATAGTTACAAAAAATTTATTGTGATCTACAGTTACAAATTAATTGATTCTTTTTTAAATTTTTTTTTTTTTTTTTTTTAATGTTAAAGGTATAAAGAGGTATGGCGATCTAGTGTAGTAGTTAGGTTGTCACTTTTACCAAATGGCAGGTCAAGAGTTTGAAACCCACCAACAGTGAAAATTTGAATAATTACTTGTGTTATGGCAACCGTCTTTCATCGATCAGTTGGGATAGGATACCTGTAACTTTAGTTACACCAGCATGACTGGCCGGTGTGGGGCATCCATGCAACCTTGAGTTACACAGAGGAATACAAACTGGCAATGGGTGGTGCAAACACTTGATAAGTCACTAGATCACGTAAATCTATAGGACTGGGATGACAGGAGCCTATTTGGGAAGACCCGAGTGAAGAGGTAGCACAAATCTTTAACGGTACTACTATAAAGGCTAGACCCAGGAAAAGGAAACCAAAGTGGAAGAACTGGACAGGGCATGATCAGTTTGTGGTAAAGCCAATTCACCAACCAGGCCGCTGGGTTAACCGGAAGAAAAGATCATAGCAAAGCCGATGAACCAAGGACAGGTCACAGTCCTTCTGGGCTATCTGAATTGGTAGTCTTGGACTAAAGCGAGGGGGAACCAAAGTACTGGGGATATGCTATAAAGTGGGTACCGGGATTTGGGTGAACTTTGCAAGGGCATAGCCCTCTTGATAGGACTATAGAGTGGGTAGGTTGTTGACAGGGGGGCACCCTGAGCCTTGCTACTGGGTGACAGTACTCATTAAATTGGATACGGCCTGGGTTCCTAGCACAGAAAGGGAAACCAAATGTTGAGTTAGACGGCATCTTGGTGTACAGGAACTTATGAGGCTAATTGCGGAGTGGGTATAGAAGATCAGAGGGTTTAAATAGACAATCTCCTAGCAGGTTGCAGGCATGGCAGCTAGTGTAAAACCTTTGGGCAGACTACTTAAATAGGCAATCAAAGGTTGTATATGTGGCTAGTTATACGCTCATCGATGTACCAAAAAAATGTTTGTAAATAAGCATATAAAAACACAATAAAGCGTTAGTACCTGTGATATCAGTTTAAAAAAAAAAAAAAAAAAAAAAATGTTAAAGGTGAGACCATGCTTTTATCTTTATTAGATTTAACAAAAACTTCTTACATAATTAAAAAAGGTTTATATTTTAGATCTAAAACTAAGAAAAAGAACTCAGATATATATCTAAGTAAACCTAAATACTTATCTGTGGCCTAAACCTATTTTTAAATTATTTTTTTAAAAACTGCTAATTTAAATTAATTAAAATTTTAATATATTGTAGTTTAATATTATAATTATCTCTTTCTAATCTGAATTTCTTTAAGAGTAAAAGAAACAATTTTTAAATTATATATAAAACTTATTGTAAAAATTTTTTTAATTAAAATATTTTATTAAATAAACTAGTTTTAAAAATTAATTAAAAATTGTAAAATAAATTTTTTTAATTTTAATAATAGTAAAATTATTAAAATTAGTTAAATATTTGCTAAAAAAACATGTATTTAAAAATAGAGTATTATAAATTGTTTATAAAAATTATATAATAACTATATGATATTAACTAATCAAAATTAATTATTTTATATAACTAAGAAAAATTTAAGCAATTAAAAGAAACTTTACAATATATAAAAGTATAATTTTTTTAAAAGGTTTATTTATTAAAACTTTACTATTATAAAAAAAATATATTGTTCAATATATTATAAAATTTTGGCTAAAATTAATTATAGTATAATCTGTCAAAACTAATAAAAAATTAATCTATTATCTTTTAATTAAATATAGTAATTTTACTTTTTAAACCTAATAACCTGTCAGTACTAATACAAATTTTGGTCTACTATGTACTGTATATATATATATATATTTTGGTATTAAGGTGACCTCTATGGTCGGGAGCTTTTTATTAGATTATTAACTTTAGGTTACAATTATAATGAGGGTATATCAAGCCACATGTATACTTTTGGTATCTAAATTAAGTAGTCCGCCTGGGTTCCACACTAGCTACCATACCTGCAATCTAACTAGAAGATTACCTATTTAAGCTCTCTAGTTATTATCAACAAGAGTACAACTAGCTATACATACAACTTTTGGTTGCCTATTTAAGTAGTCTGCCTTAGATTCTACACTAGCTGCCATATCTGCATCTCAACTATGAAGATACCCATTTAAACTCTCTAGTTATAACTACCATTCATTCCTAATCTAACCAAGATATAACTCACTATTCATATATAGATTTTGCAATACCTATAGATTTCACACCTACCTTAGGACTTCATAACCATTTCTGGCTAATCTTTATCCATGAGGTAAACCTAACAGAGTAGTCCATGTCTCACACATGTTTTTACTTGCATGTTTAGTAACTTCTTACCTAACTAGTACCTGTTATGCTGCTATTAATAAGTTCATATTTTAAGCTATCCTTTAGGATACTGCTGTAACCTAGTTTGTATCTCAAGCTACAACCTTTCTAATTAGTTTTCTATTATGTACTCCTTGCTCTTGTAAAGTTTGCACAACCCCAGTACCCACATTCAGACTTTTTTTGATTTTTTATTAATCTTTTTCTTACTTCTAGCCAACAATTCAGAAAGGTTGGTTTGCTTAGGCTTTAGATGCCTTATAGTTATCCTCTTCTTGGTATATATTTTTAAAGTATATATTATTTTTTTTTAGTTGGCAATCTGGTAGTTCAACTAGTATATTTCCTTACTTAAAGATTTGGTTATTTAGTTCTTTAATCTTAGTTTCTGGTTCTGAATTTAGCTTTTCTATAATACTATCAAAAATTACTGCTACCTTTCAAATCAGAACTAAAACTTCTATTCAAGATAGTATAATCAAGATTACAGATTTCTAGACCAAACTGATTATTATAGCTATTAAATATATTACAGATTTAATTTTCAAAATCATTATCTATAAGATTTAAACTTTAGATTTGCTATTTGGAAGTATAACAACTTTACTATTTCACAAGTTACTATATTTTTAAAATTATTATTATTTTTTTTTAATATTTAAATTAAGACTATGCTCTTATCTTTATTAAACTTAATAAAAACTCTTTACAGGATTGAAAAAGATTTTATATTTTAAGTTTACTACTAAGAATAAGAACTTAGATATATAATCAAGAGCCTAAGCTAAGTATACTTGAAGTCTTATTTGTAGCCTAAACCTACTAGAGTAGTTAAAACTTATCTCGATTTAAGATAAGCTAAGTATTTGGAATAGGTGTGTGTGATTGTTAATCTAGTTAAGATACCAGATTGCTACTTTAAATAAAAGTATTAATGAGAAGATTAAAAGAGTATTTGTAATAGAATTTGGATTGCTTGTAAAGCTTGGTTAGAAATTTGAAAGCTAGAGCTAGGGTCTTAAACTACAATAAAAAATCAAAGATTTGTATATAGCTGCTTGTTGATATACAAAAGAAGTTTTATAGTAAAATTATTAGCTATTTGGTTAAAGGTAGCAAATTCACAAATTGTATTTATTATATCAAGTAGAATAGATCTGGAGAGGGTAGAGAAGATAAAGAATTTGTATAAAAAATAATAAATTTAAAGACTATCAAGGTTGACAATTTGGTTATATAGCTGGTTAATTTTGTTAAAGAGATTTAAAGTTTGTTGAGGTTTAATATATGTTGTAGTAAATTCTGAATAAGTTGATAGAGAGAGAAAATTATTTTTTATATAATTATTTTAATAATATAAAATATTAATTTTTAACTTTAATTTTTTTAATAACTACTAAATCAAATTTTTACTAAAAACAAATATATATATAGTTAACTTTATATATTTAAACAATTTTTTCTAATATGTAAAATTAATTAAAAAATTTTAGTTCTTAAAAAGATATTACTATATATTACTAATTTAAACTTTATAATAAAATTTACAAATATTTATATTTAGTTTTTATAAAATTTATTAAGATTTAAATTAAGAGTAGAATGTATATAAATCATTTATTATATATTTTAGTAGTACAATTTGATTTATATAAAAATTAAAAATATATTATTAATAAAATTTTTATAATTATATAGTATAACTTGTTAAAACTAATATGTATAGTAAACAGGGTGTGGCAACTTAGTGAAGTGGTGAAGTTGTCACACCTCCAGACGGCAAGTCTAGAGTTCGAATTCCACGGATAACATTTTTGAAAAATAGCCTTGTGATATGGTTAACAGCTATTCAACGATCAGTAGGATCTAGAAATCTGTAATTTCGATTACACTATCTAGAATGGAAGCCTTGGCATAATAAACTTGAGATACCGGAAAAACTGAAAACTCGTTTGGCAAGTCCTGAGTTGGGAGGTAGCATGATCTTTGATGGTACTACAGGAGGACTAAAATTTGAACTGGGAACTGAGATCGGAGAACCAAGCGATCAGGTCCTTAAGTGAAGGGACATACTAGCCGAACCGCCGGGCTGCCAAAACCGGAGGAAAAAGGATATGTGCTCTGGAAGCATGTACCAAGAGAAGGAAGACCATATAGACACCTAAAGTCTAGGTGAACTGACCCTTCCGGGTTGCCGGCTAGAAGTAAGGAAGAGACCGATAAAGAATTCAGGAAAGAAGAAAAGTTCGAATATGGGAGCTGGGGTTGTGCGAACCCAATACAAGGGCAGAAGTACATAACAACTACTAAAATAGAAAGGTTGTAGTTTGAGATACGGATCGGGTTATAGCAGTATCCTAAAAGATAGCTTGAGACATGAACTTAGTGGCGGCAACACAACAGGTACTAGATTAGGAAGAAGTTACCAAACATGCAGGTGAATACATGTGTGGGACATGTACC
>CAJVPU010001042.1:0-14236 GCA_910591775.1 Dentiscutata heterogama | reverse complement strand
CCAAAGCTGCCGACAATGGAAATGAAACTGCTCAATTTAGTTTAGGTGATATGTACCTTTATGGGAAACTCAATTGTAAATTTGATGAAAAGTTAGGAATTAAATATTTAAAATTAGCTGCTCTTAATAATAATGATGAAGCTATTAAAATTCTTGAAAATTTAGGTGTCGATGTATACGATGATAGCAGCTAATTTATTTTAGAATAAGAAAAATAATTATAGACAATTGTTACAGAAATATTTATTTTTGCGATCTTTAAAGTATGTATAAATAAAGATCTTTATTTAGGACATTATAAAATGGGTTCCTATATTTAAAAATTCAATCTAGCCATTCCTAAATAGTTATAGGCAGATTTAAAACTTGCTTACTTTCGTTTAATACAATTTTAGTATTGAACTATGTGTAACTTTTGCAATGTAATCTTTATGTAAATTTCTACTTTTAGGGAGCGATTCTCAAATAACGCTCATAAACTTATATATATATATATATATACCAGTAAATTAAATTAATAAATTAGAATTTTTAGGCTTAGATCGTTCTCAAACCTCATTTCAATGCGATTAGCTAGTGATCGCAATAGTGCTCAACTATAGCTATATTTATATAAAATTTTTATTGACAACTCAATATGCAAATAATGACATAATTGAAGTTTTAATAATCTTCAATGTTAATTTAATATAATTAATCTAAATAAAGTTCGCAATTAATGCTTGAACGGTTCTTATTTTCTTCAATTTACCAAATGTCTATTCACCTAATAAAGAAATCATTGATGGAATAATTGAATTCGTTTTCATATGAATAAAGATTAAGAAATGGTAAGCATCTGCAGTTTTTTCGGTTCCGCTTCCATGAAACTTTAGTATTTGAGCGATCTCATTGAGTACTCTATTAATTGCAATTTTGCCAAGTCAGAGATGGAAAAAAAAAATAAAAAGGATGGTTTGTTGTAAAATGGATGTAAATTGAAATGCAAGCTCACCTAATATTGCGAATATGATTAAATATCCATTATGATGATAAACAAATTAACGATTAAATATTTTCCACTAAGTAAAATTTATTCCTCGACACTTTTTGACCCATCGATTAAGACGCTTGAGGACGCCCTTAATCGGATATATATTTAAATGATAATCATTTAATTTCGAATTTTACATGTAGGCTGCGCAATCGCGCAGCGAAACTGCGCGCTCAACCAGCATTATGCGTGCAGCCCGAATTATAAAAACATATGAAAGGTGGTCTATGAAAATATCATCCGACATTTTCGATTGATCAATAACGTCATATTATAATATTGATGTTTATATAATTGGGGTTAAAAATTGATCATTTATAATCAGTGATTGTGGTATTAGATACCAATTGAATTTCTATCATAGTGCAGAACTATATGATTGGCCTCCTATTTATGATTTTTAAAATTTTGTCGATCAATTTATTAAAAAAATTTATCATAGTAACTAGGTTATTTATAAGTTGTAAATATTATGACTAAGAGTTGCAAGAGATATGATAATATATACTATGGATTCAATTGCTAATTATGGTAGATGCTAAGTTGCGTATAAGATTGCCGGTTTTGGTAAACGTAGGTATGTTGGCCTGCATTAACCTAATTTAGGCCAATATATAGTCTTCAAAATTCTAATTTAGCTAAAAATTGACTTTTTCAATTTTTTGAATCAAAAAAAAAAAGAAATATATCCTGCCTCATGGTAAAATTGGATCTTTTGATTAATGAGCGTCTGTGGTTTAGTTAGTAGAATTTTTATAATTTTATTCTAGTTCAACGTAACTAGTGATACAGACTGGCCCCAGTTCACGGCCTATAAAAAAAATCTTTTGGAATTGTTCAGAAAAATTCTGAAATTATTCGATAATTTGTTCGGAAAATCGACTCCGTTTCGAACGTTTAAAGCATGCTTATTGGATGAATGCGTTTTTTGTACGTTTTTTATACGATAATTTTCAATCAATTTTTTACATACCATACAAACGTCGTTATGAAAAACAGTATAAGCATAAACCCTGTTCGGAAAATCGACACCGTTCCGACCATTTTTTTGGACAAGCTTTTTTTATAGGGCTGCTGGGTGGCAGGCCGGTTCTTAGCCTGCATTTTCGTGGGCTGGGTCGGTCAATAAACGATAGACTAGAATCAATTCTAAGGTTAAGAAATTGAATGTAAATATTCATTAATTGGCTAATTTAAATAATAAATTGGCAATAACGGAAATAAAATAAAGAAATGTTCAAATGCTTAATCAATATCAAAACTACATCTAGAATTTCTCAAAATAAAAAGAATAAAAATAAATAATTTAATATCACTAGAATTTGGCAAGGAATCATCTGATATCTTTTTACACGTTAGATATAGATGCAGCCTCCCCAGATCGAGCGATTTTTGGTAAAACCAAATTAATTATAAGGTTTTATCTGTTCATATGAATACAGTAACCTTTTATAATAATTGATAAATCATCAATTCGTTATAAAAAAGTTGAACTTCACAAAAGATTAACAAGATCCAGGAGTCCTGACATATGCATAACGAACCATTTCAAAAATAATTTTGTTCTGTATAATTAATTCTAATGTCCATCTTTTAATCACAACACAGAATCAAGATTTTGTGTATGAAAAAAAAACTTGGATCTAATTTTTTTCTAATAAACGTTATGGAATTGACTAAAACAATTTGGGAAGTTGACAAACAATTGTGTAATTGCGAAAATTTTCAACACATAATAGAGATAATTTCTAATTGTACAGTAAGCTAAATGTTAAAATTGAGGATAATTGGTACGAAAAATATTTAAATATGAAGCAGTATTATGCGGAGAGAATTATTTACATAGCTATTAACCATACACATTGTTTCATTATGCTCTCGATACGTAAATATTTATGCCATAATTGAAATTATTGCATATATTGCATATACTGTATACATACGTCATTTGTTGAATGTGTTAATGTTTTACTAAACAGGCAGGCGAGATTGGATTTATTATATATAAGGCGCCAAAATATCCTTGGATGCCATTAAATTTTATTAATACGAAAAATAATTTACATTAAAAATGAATCACAAATTTATTAATTTATTTTCGACAATTTTTTATTCATATTTATTATCATTTGCTATTATTGCCAATGCTCATCATTATGAAACTTCAGAAAATAAAATTTCGGAATGTTGTAAAGCTCGTGGTAGTCCTGGGTGGACAAATATAATTCATAAAGCAGTTTACTATGATTCAGCCCCACAACTTGATATTACTACTCCAGAACATTGTTGTCAAGCATGCGTTGAAAATCCAGATTGTTTACAATGGACTTTTAAAACAAGTGTAAACTTATGTAACTTAGACGTCGAAAGAAATTTGCCACTCAAACTTTGTGATCTACCTACAGAACAACCTACAACAAGCCAAGAAGCTGGAGTTATCGGTTGCAGTGATGGATGTAGAAGTAAACTATCCAAATCTCATAAATCTCATGAATCTCATAAATCTCATAATTAGGACCAAATACGTTGTGATAATAATTTAAGAAAATTTTTTCTACAATAATAATTAACTTTTACCTCTAACTACATAATTTTATATTATTAATAAATGGCGGTGTTTTATAAGGCTGAAATAAATTTTTAGTAATAAATGCGTAGCTAAATTTTTTTATAATACTTTAAATACAGTAGCAAATTTTTATATACAAAATCATATTCATCAATTGGTTAACAATATTAGTTTGTGTCGATTTTGTCTTTTTGTTGAGATAACTTAAAATGTTTTTACGCGTCACAGAAGCTAATCTTTTCTTCCAGCATTATTATTTATTTGCTTACTTTTTTTTTTGTTCAGGCACATAAAATTTTTATGGTTTTGTATTTTAAAATATTTCAGTATAATAAATTCTTAATTCGTTTACTTTATTTATCGGTATAGTTTTTTTGAAAGATTGGAATTTCTAATTAATTAAATTTCTACAAAGGGTAGACAAAATTGAAATTTATTATCATTACAAGCAATTGTCTGAATTTAAAAGAGTATCCATTCGGTTTCAGCCTATTAATATTCGACAAACTCTGAACCGATAACAATTTTAAGTAAATTTTCAAAAATCAAATTTCGCCATTAAAATTCATAATGGTAAAATGTAATACAGAATATCTATTCTAATCAAACGACGAATCTTACTGCAAAGCTTTGTAATGCAATATTTGAGATACAAATACGTAGGAATTAATACATGCGCAGAGTTTAAATATGATAGTGGTTCTATATTAATCATAGCTGCCGCAACAAAATTGTCACGGCAGATCCTCGATTTTAATTGGCTAACGGCCGAGGATCAAGATTTTGGCCCGCATTACATAATTGTTTACAATTTCCAGCCGGGATCAGCTTTTTAAAAAAATAGAAATTTTTTAAAAATAAGCCCGCATTGTGGTAAAATTGGACCAAAGAACGATTTTCACTTAATGGCGGCTGCGATTTCATTAGTAAAATTATGAGTAATTCCGGCCAAATTTTTTGATCGTCGTTCCTAGCCAATCAAAATCGAGAATCTGCCGTGAAAATTTTGTTGCGCAGCTATGGTCAATGGTTAATGTGGTCAATATTTACAATATTGGTTTGGTTTATAATTGTTTTAAGTATAAAAATAAGAAGACGTTTGTGTCAGTAAACAGTCATATCTAGTCTCGTGAATGCAAGGTTTCCTTTTGAATACAATACTTAAAAAAGGCCTATCCGCTATCGCGATTTACTATTAAAAATACTGTATTGATGTCGATCTCGAATCTCTTATTAAAAAATTTCATCGGGAGACTGATGAACGTTATAATTGTTATACGTACTTTTGCATGACTGGCTAGTTACTTTTAACCACGTTGGTAGTAACCCAATACTACAGTACTACCAAGTTTAATCCTGAATTAATGACAATTTTTACCGTTCACTAAATTTTTTTTTAGTAGGGTCGAGCATCTAAACCAATTTAGAATCAAAACTGGTCGATAGTATAAAATAAATGGTGTACATGTTAGCATTTGAACTAGTAATCTCCCAGATATAAAATGAAATGTTCCAGAGTATTCTTTTTAATTAATTTGTATACAAAATGTTAAAGAATACAAATCTTAATAAAATAGTGTTGATCTGCGTTATGCGATGATTTATTCTAAACACCGATACGTAACTAGTGCAATTTCTAAATATAGTGAGTAATTAAAATATATATTTCTTAGTACGTACGTACGTACGTATTTATGTAGTCCAAGCAAAATCGATCATCTCTTAATAATGCTTTGAAACAATTATATTTTGAAATCTGGTAAATCATTTAACAATAATCTATATTTAGAATTCTTGCTTTTCAATTTCCGATGCTAATTTATTTAACTATTAACTAACTAAATAAGATTAAATATTACATCATAAGTACTTGCGATCTTAAATTAATGTTGAAGAATAAAACTTAAAATAGAAAGTTACGTAGGTAATTATTTTAATGACAATGTAGATAAATAAGACAAATATGGTTATTACTACAGTATTGCAGTATTGCGAGATGCTAGAACAGCTGATCTTGAGTATAGATGGAGGACCCAGGTATTATCACGTGAATATGTGAGAATAACTTTAGTACGTACTAAAGATGATAATCTCGGTTCGGCCATATAGATTATCCTAGAAAATCTGAAGCGGCATTTATTCATTCATCATTCTTTATTGCGAAGCCTTCATACTCAAATATAGAATTAATTCATGAGATCACATATCGTTATCGATTTGCCGTTACCTGCCGCTGAGCCACCAAAAAAAGCTATTCGTGCGTTGTACATAATTTCTATTACACAAATAACGTAAGAACGTGAACCTGTCTGGGAGTTAAGCGAAGCTTTATTATTAAAGGTGGGTGAAAACCGGCAGTGAAGTGTAGTGTCAGTTTTAAAACAATAGTAAGTATTATGTCTATACATAAAAAGATCTAATTTTTGCGCTTTTAATTAAGGTAGTCTTTCTATACCCATTGTTATAACCTTAATAAAGAAACGTTTATCTGCGGTTTATTATGAATAAAAAAAAAATTATATTTTTCCTACATTCGATCTTCGCTATTATTATATTTGTTTTGGTCATTACCACCCATTACCTCACTGATACCATAATTAGATTTATCACTTCGTTGGCATATTTTTATTTTCCAATAATCAGTTAGACGATAAGTTCATTTCGCTGACAACTAGTTCATTGACTAGATTTAACTGACTGCTTATGAGCAAATATGTAAGAGAAATGATCTTCAGTTAAGTGTAGTGGAATATTCCAGTTTATGGCTTAGGTATGCCCGAGATTGATTGGATACGTCCTACATATCCTTTTACTGACGGAGATCGTGATAAATTGTCACCATTGTTTGTGAAGCATCGTAGATTTGTTATATATCTACAAACTTACTCCGATTGTTGATTTATCTAAGGAGATTTCATTTAATACTCATTCATCTACAGTAAAGTAAGAAGGTCATTGCCAATTAGAACTGTGTTCATGATCTATGTTCATCGCAGATTCCAAAGAAGAACAAATTTTACATCAATTAAAGTATGATCATTTGTATTTCCCTTAAAAATTATTTAATCTTTTTGTATAAGCCATCTAGGCTGTTCTAAAAGCTGGTTAGAAACATTAGGCAATAAACATGTGAGTTAGATTAATTCGTTTCAATGATTAATATTGATTGATGGTTAATTGACATTTGCATACGTAAGCTAAATTGAAGTTATTTTGCCTTTTCCCGATAATACGTAGAATAATGGTTCTATTCATCTGTTAAAAGTAACACATTCTGTGTTTACAAACGTTACCTTTATTATGATATATTGTCAAATTTATAAGATTGATGCATCTGTGGAGTAATTACTCTTCGTTATTGGAATATATCTTTTATACGTAAGTTGCATCACGTAATAAAATCCATAAAATTTATTCGTCTGATGCATATGTGATCATACGCAGGAAATATCCCATACCAATCATTAGTTAAATGAAGCAAATTCTGGGATAACTTTCATAATACAGATAACTCGGGGACGATGATTTTCTGCCGTGATTAATTTCTGCGATAATTCTTCTGCACAAAATAAAATGTTTATTATTGCAGAAATTATCACCGCAGAAAAATCATCGATGAAAACTTTTATTGACTAATAGAAATATGTCTATAAAGTTTACAAGCTTTAGACGATAAAAAAAAAAGGCAACAAATAATCATTCATTATAGAATATTCATTTAAATTTATAATTTAAGCAATTCAAGCTATAATTCTAAAAGTTTTATTTTTGGGGTAGAAAAAAGTATGATTTGCTGTTACAAAAATATTTCTATCAAGTATCGTCGCACATAATATTATTATTTATTACAAACATTATCATTCCCAACATTACTATTCCACAATATAAAATAAGTAAATATAAACGTCCTTTTGTGTTGTAACATATAATTAAAAGGATAAAATTTTTTGTTATAAAAAAATAGGTAAATCCAAACTAATTAATATAATAAAGCTCCAATGAATAAAGCAACAAAGGATCCAGTGATCAATTCAAAATAGTTTGCACGAACGCTTGAAGCAGCACCCGCGCTGGGAGCGCTGGTGGAGCCAGATGGTCTTTAAAAAAAAAAAAAAAAAAGTAATTATTACATAATTAATAAATGAATAAATTGATTAAAAAATTAATCAAGATTTTTAAAAATACTTACGCAGAACCAGCATTAGAAGGCGATGGAGATTTGGGCGAAGAAGCGGGTGCATTGGGTGAAGGAGCTGGTGCAGGACCACCAGATGGACCAGCGCCTGCTGGAGCTGCGGCAGGGCCTGTTGGAGTAGCACCAGCAGGTCCGACAGGTACAGATCCAGTTGGAGCTCCAGCAGGTCCTGCAGGTCCTGCGGGTGCACTAGGTCCACCAGGTGCACCAGGTCCACCAGGTCCACCAGGTGCAGTTGGAGTTGCACCAGGTCCTGCTGGAGTTGGTCCTCCAGGTCCATTTGGTCCAGGAGTTGGTCCTCCAGGTCCACCAGGTCCATTGGGTCCAGTTGGTTGTCCAGGTCCACCGGAACTTTTAAAATTAACAAGAAATACAAATCATAAATTAAAAACAATGAAAAAATAGTATCTAATTTCAATGCCAACTACTTTGAAAACCAACTTACCCTTGAGCAAGAACACTAGAGACGATAAAGATGCATAGGACAAGGAAGATAATTGTATTCTTAGAAATATTCATTTTTGTTCTTAATAAATATATGAATGCTTTTTTTTTTTTTTTAGATCAAGTCGATATTATATATAAAAGTTATTTTTATTATTATTATATTATCATTAACTAATTTTTAATGTTTAATCTCGGTGAAATTATTCTCTTGATGAAAAGGAACAAGAGCCCATATTTATAAGAAATCGAAACATAGAATAAGGCGTTTTAGTTGAAGATGCATTAATTAACTTGTTTTGGGCATATATGCATTTCCCGCGTCGGCTGCACAACGCCACTCCCTTTATAAAAAAGCCAAATATGTATAAAAAAAAGTATTATGAAGTGATATATCTAATTCATCACCAATGCGATGCGTCGCTCACCCCTGATCGACCAATCAAGGTCTAGTGCTATGTGTAACGTGAAAATCGATCGATCGCAATGAAAAAAAATCTTGGTTCTTAGAAAATTTTGGGATAGTTAATATTTCTATTAATACTCCATCCTTTTACAAAAAAAATTATTGTTACATTAATTTCTGCGAATAAATTTAATGGTTTCCGGTTAAGTTCTAAAAATAAATTTCAAATTAGTCAAGGGTTTTAAAATACAATATGTTTTAGAAAAGATTTGAAACATTGACGTCAAAATATTTTGATATACGTAGATAATAATTGTTGCCACTTTATGATTAAATGATCTAACTTTAAGAAGCTGAGGCTTAGATTTTCTTTTTATAATTTACGGATATTTAGTTTATTTGTTCATACCGATACCGATACGAACGATTTACATGCACAATGCACGGGATTGATTGTGGCATGGTTTACTAAACTACCTTTTGAGTTTACATTAAAAATAATATGCATTATAAAATTATGGTACTCTCCGATTAGTGAAATAATCTCTACTGTATATCTCTAATTTAAATTGGCAATACAGTTGACTTTATTTAAATTTAATATAAGCAATTGATTCTTCAAGCGCCAAAAAATTCATTTTACATATGAAATTCCCACGAAATTTTAGTTTTTATTTTACATATAAAGTTATCTTGTTAATGATAAATATCATCAAAAAGTACAGTTTTTTAAATTTAAAATTAAAATCTTACCTATTTTGGTAAAGATTAAGCTAAAAATAGATCTCCGATGTGGCTATGAAATGAGTTACGTAAGGCTGGCTGAGACTTGAGCTATGGCACGAAGCCTCCGAGAAATGAGAGTTTCTTTATTCATTGAAATATATAGAAAGTGTGAGAAAATCTCGATGTCATAGATATATGATTATTCTCGTTATAATCAATACTTGCATCTCACTTTAATAGTATTAATTCAAGCAACCCGAAGCTTATGATCAGAAATGGGATGCATATATATCGTGTGCCACATTCCATCATTCTCAATTATTATTGAGAACCTATTGCATGGGTTCAAAATGATATTATATAGGCGCACGCAATGATAACTACTTAATATAGTCGTAGTAAATGTAAGAAAGAGACGAGGCATGTGATGAATCGACAATATGTGACGAATATGGTCACGCAAATCAGTCAAATTTAAGATGCACATCAGTTACTTCACTCCGTTCTTGGCATGTAAATCTTAAATTTATTATTTGAAGAAATCATTTTTAAGTATTACAGCTTTATTATGTAATACCTTTAACAATCTCTTTTTTTTTTGTATTTGAACCAACCTTTTACATGTAAAACTTAGAAAATTTACTATTGTGGCTAAACGTAGGGGCTAGTACACTCTATCTCGTGAAATGAAAATCCAAATATCGTGTTCTCATATAGAGATGTTTGTTTATTTGTGATTGATTATATCATGTTCTTTGTAGATACACTATGAAAATACACAAAAAAATGTTTATTTGCATATCCAAAATTATTACGAAAAACCTCTATTGACAAAAAAAAAATGCATTCTTGTAATTAGGTTAGGATACGTATACAAACCAATTAATTATCATTTTTTAAATTACTTACATATGTACATGCATACACAAATGCATTTAATAAATTTTATGTACAAATATTCATAAAATTTTTTTTATCTTATTAACTTTATGGGCAATCTGGGATTTGGCCGTTGAAAAGGACAAATCTTTGTAAGCGTTGTTTTCTCTTTATACTGCAATGTTTTCATACTCTATGCACTTAGAAGTATTTAATTGCGTACGTATGTACGTACGTACGTACGTGGATAATAACAAACAAATCAAACGTACTTCTTTTTACGATCCAAATCCAGTAATTTGTATATTAAATATTCATTATATATTTGATATAAAAAGCAGTATATTTAGATAATAAATTCCATTCTGAGAAGTTAATGAAGATTAATAGTCGAAAACTAATTAACATAGAAAATTTCATTTTGTTGTTGGTCCTGAAAAATATTTTAAGTTCATAAAAGTACCCACTCCATATCCTATTCCATAATTGCTAGTGTTAAATGTTGTGCACAAATATTTAAGTTTTGTGTCACTTATTATAAATTAGAAATCAGAAATTGGTCAAGGTTTTAAGTAACAATAAAACATTATTCAAGCCTTTGAAACCTTCATTCTGTACTAAATACAGTATATACGTTGACCGCAGATCATCATGGGAACCGTCAACTAACGAAATTTATCGGTTCTCTTCACCAGACACTACATAATTATACATAGAATGAAAAGTGATTTGTTAATAATTTGAAGATTATTACGGATTGGCTTGATGTACATTATTTGTGATCCATTGATGTCGATCAATATTTGTTGCAACCTTTCTAAATATATCTCATTAGAACAATATGTACGGTTAAAAAGACAATGAATATATACTGTTGACCTTGTAAAGATGTAAATTTATACACTTTGCCCTCGTTATAACATATTGATCTGGTTGAAAAATGCAAACCATTATAATGAATGGATCACCCAGGGCGGCACGGCACCAAAAGTGCAGTGATGTAGATCATGATGCAGCCATGACAAATTTACGCAAAATTCTTTAATCAACCACAGATGTCCATTAAGTAAAGAATCTCCGAATGAAAAGCAGGACAGATTTACTTTTTTTGGATTCGAAAAATTTAAAAATTAATTTTCGGCCAAAAATATAATTTTGATCTTCGGCTTAAATTAGGTTAATCTAGCCGACCAATTAATTACGTCACGACATTTTTTGGGGCAGTCCTAAGTTTTCAAATTCATGTGAAAATTTTTTTTGAAATTGAAAAATGCCAATAATAATAATAATAATAATAATAATAATAATAATAATAATAATAATAATAATAATTAGTGATTAATTAATGGACTCTTTCTTCTGTCGCAGTCATATGAGATGATAAAGTAAAGTGTTGCTTCTGCTGTTCTGATACTTAAGTCATAAATAGAAATAGTATGACGCTTTGATCTATTAAATTGTAATGTATAAGGGGTGACTTTCGCTCCACCACGTATAATCAATCAAACCTCTGTTAATTGATTGCTACTAGTGATAACCGCACAGAATGTTTGCCCCTATATAAACACTCTACTCCCGTTATGGTGGACCCGTTAATGTGAATCTTCTTTATTATTGTTATTGTGTGAGTGACACCAAGGGAAAATGGAACATTTGTTTGTTTATCATTGATTATTTATTTAAATAATAAATGATAAACCAATGCCACATTTTTCCTTGGGCGTCACTTATATAGTTTTATTATGAGTATTCATTATAGGATCATCCAGATTGGCTCGAAAGATTTACTGATAAATTAGATGTCTTACCCGGGTCGGAAAATACCGACCCGACCGGGTTATTCGGAAATTCATTTAAAATTTGATGTAACGACTCTTAATTAGTGCCATTAGTATAGAGAGCAGCCTATACTCCAAATATCTAAACTGGACTCGGGGTAAGAACTTTACTATTTAGTATAAAATTATAATGTCTTCTACACATTCAGTTATGTTAAGTAAATTGCGTAATACAGTAATAGGGAGCTTTAGAATTAACTTATTTTGAATATAAGTGGGAGGTTAAAAGACTTACTTAATTTTAAAATTCCAACTAAGGAAATTAAATAGGTGCATACATTAATAAAATTAGCTTTTTTTGATAAGTATCTACCAGTAAATGATTATGTAAATAAATTTATTCGTTAAAAAAAAAAAAAAAAGATTTATAGATCACATGTTCGACGCGGATACGCATATATTTTATCTGAGCCATATCATTGATTCTTATACGTACCAGTCAAAAAATGGTGATTGGATATTCATTTGATCAACTTTTTTATATTCAAATAACCGTTTTATTGTTGCTTCATTTTTGACTTGTCAAAATTGCTTGTTGTTATATATTAGATTGCGGCTATGAAGTCAAGAACCTAACCACTGTTGAAATCATGAACCCAATATTTTTTTTTTTTTTACGGGTCATGGTTCTTCGCATAGAAACATTACCACAGAAGAAGAAAGAATGTATTTAATCAGCCCAGAGGTATTTAAGAGTTTTTAATTACATAAGTTACTTTTCTTTTAACTGTCTCTTGCCTTATAGTAAAAGTCGGCTCCTTCGTTAAACAGTACAATAGCAAAAAGTACAATCAATGAAACTGGTTAGCGGTGTTGAGTAGTTAGTGAGAGGTTTAGCAGATTCGGTGATAATGTAAGGAACTTATTTTTGTTTGTCGCAACGGCAGTGTAAAGACCTTGTTTTTTTTTGCATTTTTTTCGACTGTAGTTTCTATGGCAGTGCAAAGATTTTATAAGATATTCATGATAATAACCACAGATCAAACCGTCAATAATAGTCACCAAAGATTCATTGAATTAATCGGTGAAGAACAAATATCCAAATTCAGTTTGGTGAATAATTACATATTTGAACATTCGAATGTTCATTGAATATCTGAATAATTATTCAATGAATCAGACCTTTACCACCTAATATACTTCTCTAAATGCACGGATTATGCAGACTCTCTCTAAATGCACAGTATAGCCCGGTCCCAGCTTATAAGAGCTCTATATATTTTGCTCTCTATAAATGCACACCCTCTTTAAGTGCACACTTTTCAATTGGTGCACTTAAGGAGGTCTGACTGTAGTATTTTTTGCTTATTTTGAATTCTAAACGGTTGACCCGGATTAGAGCAATTTCGACCCGTAACCTGCCGGGTAGGACCTCCAAGTTATTACCCAGGCCAAGATGACCCATATAGGACAGCATTTTGATGGTTTATGGGTCAAAAATTGTCCTGATCTGGGTTAAACAGATTAGTTATATGAAGGGATAAATTCTAGTGAGCTGGTTTTTTCTGAAGTAAAAAATGAATAATCTAGAGTTTCGATCCTAATTTTTCAGGACTATCCGGATTGAATTCGGATTCTCTTTCATGAATCCGATTATAATTCGAATTGAGTAAATTCGAATTCAATCCGGAAAAATCATTGATCAACCAATTAAAATAGCGAATAATCAGCGTTTCCAAAACTTCCTTACATAATACACGATATGTAAAAAAAAAGACAGCAGTCATGTGAGTTTTAGCCAATCATCAGTTTAGCATGAAAACAATAATTACAGTAAATAAAGCAAAATAACCATACGGTTAGTGTTAGGATGAGAAAGTTTGTATTATAAAATCATTCTAACTCTTTATGGCTAGTAGAGTTCCAACCCGAATAATCCATCATCCGTATCTGAATTATTTGGATAATTCAGATAGCTCAGATATCAGAATAATTATCCGGATATCAATGTAAACGAATACGAATAAATTTAGATCCGGATATCTTATAAATATTCGGATAAACACTTAACACAAAATTCGTATTATAAAGTCATTCTAACAGCTCTTTATAGTTAGTATTAGGATGAGAAAATCATATTATAAAATCATTATAACAGCTCTTTAAAGTTAGAATTTAGATTATAGATGCTTGTACTGTATATTAA
>CAJVPU010001041.1:0-14237 GCA_910591775.1 Dentiscutata heterogama | reverse complement strand
ACCATATCTAAATCACTTGTATCACCACAATAGTCGGTAAGAATTTTTTACAGTAAATCACTATAGAAAACACATTCATTCCAATACAAACCTAACATAACCATATCTAAATCACTTGTATCACCACAATAGTCTGTAAGAATTGTTTACAGTAAATCACTATAGAAAACACGTTCATTCCAATACAAAACTAACATAACCATTTCTAAATCACTTGTATCACCATAGCGAGTAAGTACAGTAAAGCAGTATTTTTACAGTAAATCACTACAGAAAACACTTCATTCCACAAAACTAACATTTCCATATCTAAATAACTTGTATCACCACAATAGTCGGTAAGAATTTTTTACAGTCACTTCGTGGAAAATCACCAAGTTTGTTGTCCACGAAGTGTACAATAACAGAATTTTTTACAATAAATCAGAAATATTGATAATCGTAGTTCTTAATTATCATTATATTTATTAGAATTAATTTATTTGTAGCCATAGGCTACATGTAGCCGTATTATAAAATATAGTTTTTTAATAAAAAAATTTTGCAGCTATTAATATTAGGGTTAGGGTAAAATTGCGAGAGGTGCATTTTTACTTACTGTAGTTACACAGCAGGAATTACCCTAGTAAATTTTGAGTTATTATAAAATTACTGAATATGGCTACATGTAGCCACGGCTATATGTAAAGTTTCCTATTTATTATTATATTTATTATTTTTTTTAATATTAATGTTTAAAGAAGAATTTCGTAACTGGGCAAGTGACAATCACGACATTGATCAATTAATTCTACAAACACAAATCAATACAATGAAGTTTAAAGATATTATTGAATGGATACCTTTTAGCAAATTCACAAATATAAAGTATCTTGCTAAAGGAGGCTTTGGCACTGTTTTTAAAGCTGTATGGATTGACGGGTATATTATAGGGTTTGATTATCAAAAGAATGCATGGGAACGAGAAGCGCAAATAGATGTTTGTTTAAAAGGCCTTGATAATTCTAATGATATAAAGCAAGAATTTTTAGAAGAAGTAAGCATTATAATTTATTATTAAAAAGTAGCAATATTATCAATTATTTATTTTAATTAATATTTTAGGTTAAAAATCAACATAAACATGGAGGCGTATCGGCAATTGCGATTTATGGAATAACCAAGAATCCAAAAGATGGTAATTACATGATGGTTATGGAGTATGCAGAGCAGGGAAGTCTCAGAAAATTGTTAGATAATAAATTCGGTGAATTAGATTGGGCTTCTAAAGTAGTTAACTTATATTTCATAGCTGATGGGCTTAATACAATTCATAAAGCCAAATTAGTGCATAAAGATTTTCATTCTGGAAATATAGTTAATCAAAATATATATAGTTCTTACATTACAGATTTTGGCTTATGTAAGCCAGTGTCACAAGATTCAAGTTCTAAAGCACTTTTTGGTGTGCTCCCCTATATTGCTCCAGAGGTATTATATACAAATGGAAAGGAATACACTCGAAAATCAGATATTTATTCTTTCGGAATAATTATGTCTGAGGTTTTTACTGGATATCCTCCATATCATGATAATCCACATGATAATGAACTTGCAATTCAAATTTGTTGTGGCCTTAGACCTAAAATTAGATGCGAAGTTCCCCAATTACTTTTGGATCTTATGAATAAATGCTTAGACGCAGAACCTCAAAACCGACCAACTGCTGAAGAATTAGCTAATGCGCTGAAACAATTTTTTGATGATTTGAACTATGAAGATACTGAGTTATACAAGCAAGTTAAAAATATTAAAGACTTAGACAAAAATTTATTATATGATCAAGTCAAATCGACACGATTCAAATATCAGACACACCCACAAGCTATTTATACAAGTCGATTTTTAAATCTTTCAAACCTCCCTGAACCAGGTAATAACATTTATTAATATTTTTAAAAAATTAGTAATATTAATTGTAAAAATTTCCGAATCTGTCAATATAGTAAATGCAGGTAATGATATTTATTTCTCAAATTAAATTCAAACTGTAGTTTTAGTATATTTATATGTATATTATATATTTTTAGCAAGTCAATCTATTGATTGTGTTGAAGTTCCCGATAGTAAGTAATATTTGATTTACTTATAACTAATCAAATTTATTAATTATTTTTATATTTGTATTTAGATTATTAAATCAAATATAATTGAGAGCATTCTATTCATTGTTGACATTCTACAATAATTCAGCAATTATCATATATCTTCATGTATGTACGTGCCTAAAAAGACCTTTATTATTGATGATATATTAAAAATTTTTTAAAGAAAACTTATAAAATTAAAATCTATTAATGTTCTCAACAGTTCCTGTTTCCTATTTTATCTCGAAACTGTGATAAGATAATATTAGTTAGAAAATAAAAATAAAAGTGAAAATTAGCCTCTTTGCATTTTCTAATGAAATTTAGATACCATTTAGCCATAATCAGAGACTATATTAAAATATGTAAAAAAAGAATCTAAGCAATGATTGGGTTTGAACGTATCTTGAAAGAGAATTCAATTTAGATCTTTAAATGGGTTATGACAACTCAACCTATACTCAATAAATAGATAGATGAGAGTATCAAATGCTAAAATATACAGCAAAAGAATTTTAATATTAAATTTATGTAGATACAGTAATCAAATTTCGTGTTTGTTTGATTTCGTCGATAGTCTTAAAACGCCATTTTCAAAATAAGATGCTTCAAAAGTTTTTGGCGTAAAAGGAAAAAAAACGTAGATAGTATAAAAACACGAAATAAAATATTTTTTTGTTATAATAAGGAATATTAATTTATTGTAAGAACAAATGTTAACTTAGAAGTGAAAACTGTCTTTTTCACAAAACAGATCGATGTTCAACTTGTAGATCCCTCGTTACCCTGAAAATTTTTTGACATTACATTTGACCGTCAGAGTAGCATTATTAGCTGCAATATAATTGTTTAATCTGTAGCAGATACTAATTTTGACGCATAAAATATGGGCTTCCATCATAGAAGTAAGGCAAATTGACGTTTTTAAAAAAATTAATACCTTAATTTTCACAGCTTACATCTCGATGAATTTTGAAGTTATCTTGATGATTTAATAGTCAAAAGAAAGCTTAGATCTTTAGCTTTCTTTAGACTACTAAATCATCAAGATAGTTTCAAATTCAGCGAGATGCAGGCTGTGAAAGTTAAGGTATTAATTTTTTAAAACGTCAATCTGCCTTATTTCTATTGACGGCCCATATGAACCTTGTTAAATATATAATAGATACTATTTGAAGGCCGCTAAAAGAACCAGATATCAGACTTTAAAGTTTATAACTTATCGGAATTAACTTTAATCAATTCTGACTAGTGACATGTTACGTACTTATTGCGGGTTGTAAAAAATGTGAAATTTGCAGATCAAAAAAAAAAAGAAATCGATGATTTCTGATTCTGATTGCTGATTTCTTTAACATTTTTTTGCAGAAATAAAAGTTATAGATTCATAATTTTGTAACATATTTTGATTTAGCATCTTTTGTAAGAATATAATTTGCATGTTCAAGAACTTGATTATGTAATATTTAATTTTGTTTCTTTTCTAGCCCAATAATATTTACTATTCCAGATAAGCAAGAAAAGTTGCGCCAAATTCGATCTTATAAATATTATTATATGATACTAGAAAATTAATTTGTTTATTACTGATAGAATCATGGAATTCAAAGTAAAAACATAAGGAACTTTAGTATATATATTTTTTATTGGAATATATATATATTTCATTACAATAAATTTTAGAAGTTGTACAAAAAAGACATTTTGTGCATCCAAAGCATATTCCGGGATAATAAATTTTGTTATTATAAATGGTTTTTTTTAAAAAAAAATGTATGCTAAATAAATATATATTATATATATGTATAACATGTCTTTATATAGTATAAAATTAGTTGATATATATACGTCATCAGAAGTGATGTTAAAAAAATCGGCAATCAGAAATCAACAATTTTTTTTTTTTGATCTGCAAATTTCACATTTTTTGCAAACCGCAATAAGTTTAATTAAGTATCATATAAAAAATTAAGATACAGTAGTTAGGGACGTGTCAAATATTAATTAAGATCAGTTTACTATAGAGCTCATCCCCTCTAAGATGAGGAAACTTTTGGGCATGCCTTGGACTAGAGAGGCATACCTCTTCATGCCCGGGCATGCCCTTATAAATATATACATACAAGTCACTCTCGTTATAGTGAAGATTGGTTTATAATGAAGAATTTTTTTAGAACAAAAATCATTATTAATAAACTTTCGTTCGATATAATGAAGTTTATTAGTAAACTCTCGATATAAGATATATGAAGATTTTTTCTAAGACTGATATAACAAAATGTCTCACGTTATAATGAAGATTAAATTATGTGACATGAACTGACCAATAAAATTAATGGAATAGTTGTCACTCAACTATACTGCTTTGTGTAACTTGTTAATTAGATTTTTGGGTGTATAAATTTATTATTATATGAAGATTTATATGGGCTAGGTGCTGGAAAAAGGACCGAAAATGACAATTTTTTCAAAGTAGATTTTTTCGCATAAATTAATTTAGAATAAGGCTAGGATCTTTTTTTACTTAAAACACAAAGGTAGTTGTGTTAATAAAATTTTGCAGTATAGTTTTTTAAAGTTTGTGTTTTCTTATAATCAATTATAAGATTTACAACACAAAAATTGATTTTCCGAAGATCTTTTATTTTGTCATTTTCGGTCCTTTTTCCAGCACTCAGCCCATATATTCACTATATTGAGAGGCTCTCAATATGGTGGATCTTTCGGTATGGTGAAGAAATTTCCATAATCCAAATGCTTCACTATAACGAGAGTGACTTGTACCTATTTGTAGAAGCAGTTAATATCATAATATTAATCAATCAGAAGTAGTGTTCCGAATAATCCGGATCCGGCGGATTCGGATTATCCTCCGGGCCAAAAGTTTCGGATTGCCCGGATTAAGCCTAATTTTGAGACTCGATCCAACTTTTTCTTTCACATTGCACTAATATACAAATTCCAAGCTGACCATGTTAAAATATTTATCCATTAAATACTTCGGATTGACTCCGGATTCAACCCGAAATTTCGGATTCAGTTGGTTTCGGGTCAATCCCAGATCAAACCGAGTTTTTTAATCCGAATCGGAACACTAATCAGAAGGCATCTTCACTTGATATATGCTTTTTAATATCAAATAAAAGGGCATGCCTTTTAGCTAAAAGGCATGCCCAAGATCCCTGTGCCCTTCACCCTACTCCCCCCTGAGAAATTTAGTCATTCTGATATTTAGATTTGAGATTTTGCCTACCTCTCTCCTGCCCTACGAAATCAGTTGTATCTGACACTTCCGTTACGAAACACTAATCAAGTAGCGCTGTATAACTAAGATGCAAAACGGTTCTACCGGTTTGTATATTATGATAAAATCGACTAATAAATAGAGCAGATGAGCCATTTTAAAGGCGTATATACAAAATACGCTTTGCAGTATTTTAAAATGGCAAGTTGTAAGTAGTTGTAACTAAGTATGATTACGGTACCAATGCTTCGAGTTTTGCCTGCACCTCAATTCTGAGCTAGAGATGACTATTCTCTTAATCGATCATGTGGTCAATCATGTACAACATGTTCGAAAGATTGATTGATCGAATTATGATCGATTAAAAAATTTCCAATTATATAATCAGATGTAGAGGATCGCACACACCACTTTGCTTACCATTTAACCATATGCTTCCGTTCATGGTATATATACAATATTCGCATCAATTAAACATTTGGAAACATAAAAAACTGGTAAGCCCAGATAAATTTAAATCATTCGAAACAGATTAGAAATTACACAATGTATGAATATAGATATAATAAAATGATGCCATCTAAAAGGTATAGACAATGAATGAATACACAGATTTGCACACTTTCACTCCCATATTCCGTTATACACCATAAAATACGTTTCTAAAGTTTATAATAATAGCTAGTCTTGACAAAATTCTTTACAATCAAAAATGTTCGATATTATATTCGATCACTATTCGATTTTTTTTTTTTGACTATTTGGAGTTGAGTCAATAGAAACCAAACAAATATTTTTTAATAAGTTTTTTAAAACTTTAAACAAGAATAACTTAACAATAACTTAATCAAATTTAATATAATTTTTTTAAAAATTAATTTTACAAGTTTTTAAAAATTAGTTAAAAAATTTTTTATTAAATTTGGTCGAGGTTTTGTTAAATTATTTTTGTGTAAAGTTATAAAAAATTTTTATTATGAAAAAGTTGCTTTGACTCAACCCCATTTAATGGCCGGCCATTGTCAAATCGATCATTCAGTGATTGATCATTATCTCTGTTCTGAACCTGGATAAATGCTAAGGATGACGACAATATGGAAAACAATATGGATACAGCAGCCAATGAACATGTATTCATTGGTTTTTTTCTCAGTGGTAAATATTGAATATGAAAGTTATCTAATTAACAATAAATACATATCGGCGGATTTACAGAATTGGACCTTTTTTTCAAGACCCAAATTTCATATAATTCAGTAATTTTACAAGTTAAACCATCTTATCTAAGATCTAATGGGTTTGCGCTTATCTACAATCGTATTTTGGGGACCATTTTTAGGGACCAATTTCAATTCCGTAAATCCGATATGAAACAAATAGAATGAGTTTCTAAGTACAAAAACAAATCGTAATAGTGTGTAATACATGAGTACACAAGTTCTAATTAAAATTTCAAATGACTATTTATATAAATAAATATACATAAAAAGACAATTTGCAAATTAAGAAATTTATTGAAAAATCGAAGATTCCGTGTTACAAAAGCTTTCAAAAGTTCGCATATAATAGCGATAAGAAGGAAACTATAAGAGGGTGACATAGCTAATATAAATGTGTCAAGTAGCGTTGCTATTATGGCAATGCATATTGTTGTATACCATAACGAAATAAAATTTCTAGTGATTTTCTGATTTTGTAAGACGTTAATGCATGCATGTTAAAATTGTTGATCCTAAAAAATATCGTCTCTAAATTTAATTTTTAGTAATTATTCCGTGAATTCTAAAGTTTAATTGTGGTGTGTTGTAACCAAATAAAAAACCAGTTCTCGGCTATAACAAATGGTACATATCATTGTGCATAATGGCGTTGACGCCATTGTTAGTGGCTCGTTGTTACATAGCTTTTTTTTTATGGCAGATTTCGGATCATACAAATGTAGGTAGCCACAAACAAACACTATAACATCAAAAATTGTATCAAAATACTACGTACCAGAGGGTTACAAGAGTAAATTCCATTTCTGGAAATTAATATCAGTGTGTTTATTTTTACTATCTTTAATAAATTGTTCTTTGATAAAAAATATATACAGTATAAAGGTATGAAATTCCGCTCGCTCATTTCAAAACAACACTAAAAATATCAAAAAGACAAAATCGGTTAATATAATTCTTCAATACTTAAGTTTCTCAGTAATCAATCCAATCAATATTCAATTCATAATCTTTATTTATCAAAAAAATGCATACTTTACCTCAATTAATTGTTTATTCACTCACTGGTTCAAATGTTGTTCCAGCAAAAAAAATTACAAAAATCCCTTATATTCCGCCTGAAATTATTCGTATTATTCTTAGTTTCTTAAGGAATGATAGAAAAACTCTCGCTGCTTGTGCTTAGTTAATCATACTTTTAACCTTCACGCTACTCCTGTCTTATATCATACTGTCGCATTTACTTTTCCTCATACGTTTACACTTTTCGTTAATGCTTCGAATGATATTAAAAAGCGTTGTTCTCAAAGGATACGTGTTACTTCACCGACAATCACTTCACAGACAACTTAGTTCACCGACAATCAATTCACAGACAAGTTCATTTCACCGACAATTATTTCACTGACAGCTCATTTCACTGACAAGTATTTTTTATAAATTACACTAACCTTAGCTCTAATTCTAACCTGACACTAACAACAATGACCAGAATTATTTTGTCGGCGAAATGTTGTCGGTGAAATAATTGTCGGTGAAATGAACTTGTCGGTTAATTAATTGTCGGTGAACTAAGCTGTCGGTAAAGTGATTGTCGGCGAAATGCGCACCACCCGTTCTCAAATGGTTCGTCATTTGGATCTTTCTAGTTTCTCTACCTGCGGCTTACAAAAAAGTTCTTTTGAAATTCAAAATGTCGCCACTCCAGATCTTTTAATACATATTCTAAGATCTTTCCCCGAATTAAAAGCTTTTTCCGTATCTTAATCTTTGGAATCCGTAATTACCCTTGATGTTTTAAAGGTTTTATTTTTAGAATGTAAAAACATCAAAGCTATCGATTTTTGTGGTTGTGTTAGTAAACAATTTAGTAACGCTTTAGATGAAATCTCTCGATCAATTGGTCGCGTTAAAATTGAGCAATCTTGTAATGATTATGATGAAACAACTATTTCTTTTAATATGAATTCCAAACCTTTATTATCTCATTTACAAAGACTTTCATTTCATGAATGCCCTACAATTTCTGAATACTCAATCATCATACCCCTTCTCGCTCATACTCCAAATCTTACACATCTTGATTTGGGAGGTTGTTCTATCAGCGATTTAACTTTAAATTTCTCAAATATTCCAATTAAATTATCTCATTTATTATTGGCTAAATGCAAAAATATTTCATCCAATGCTATTTCATCTCTTGTCTCAAAATGTTCTCAATTGGAAACTCTTAATCTTTATGGTGACAGAGATATCACTACTGTTATTAGAGAATATGATTTAGTAACCATACTTCGATCACCCAATGCAAAGAATTTCCGGACATTAGATATTGGATCATCGCAAATAACCCCTTTGATTTTAACATCTATCAAAGAGAATTGTTCATCATTACAAAATCTTGGAATTTCAAAAGCTCAAATTACCAACTTGAATCTTATCAAAGATCTTTTAACATCATTGCCGAATTTACAATACATTGATCTCACTTCAATCCCATGCTTTAACATTTTAAACACAAACAATTTGCTTACTGATATAAAAAAGAATAAGCATCCTATTAATACAATCGAAATGAGTGAATCATTACTTAAAAAACTTTACGCAGTTGACGGATGGAAAATTGATGTAAATTATGGTAGAAGATGGTATTACTCTCGGGAAGCTCAAAGAGAAGCGATCCGACCTGATAGAGTACATGGTAGAAAATTGGACATAACTGAATATGGTCCAGAATTTATGAGCAAAATTTTTCTATATTATAGCTTTGATGCATAATATCAGTTTAGTTATTCATTTTTAGATAATTAAGTTTAATTTCTTATAAGATTATTATTAGAACAATTAAATCATACAATATTTTTTTTAAAAAAATCAATTTCATAAAAATATACTATATGTTGTCAAATAATAGAAATTGTAAAAATATTAATAAAAAAAAAAAATTAATATAAAAATGTTTTGATGTAATATTTTCAAATAAAATCTACATAAGATTGAGTGCCATTAGTATCTATTTTCCATTAAATATAATGATGAATTTTAACGTGTTTTTATGAACATAATATTCATAATATTACAGCATATATTAAAAAGTAAGTTAAGATAATGGGACTCCAAAATATGTAATTATAATACTATACTTAGAGTTTGAACCAGGTTTTATTTTTTCGGATCCTACCATTTTTCTTCTGACAATCTCATAATCCTGATAAGTCAGCCCGCATTAGTTAGGGTTAGGGTTAGTTCCGATCAATTTTTGTCTGGATTTTATTTGTCGAGGAAAGTGTTGTCGAGAATTGATAGAGACCCTATTCTTCATGTGTTAAAACTGGCCTTAATCGGTTTTAACATATGAAAATAAAACTGGTTCCAAACTCTACACCTCCATCAAAATAACTTTCAGTATTATGCATGGTTAATAAGATTCTTAAAATTTAACTTTTACAAGAGGACTGACTCTCTTTGATGATTAGGATTAGAATGTGCACTATATTTGTTCTTTTTTTTGTGATAAGGTAAAGATGCTAACTTCAAGAATTTCTTTTTACGATCAAATCGGCAAAAATTTTCTAATCGATTAGTTGAATCAAATGAATTGATCTATTTTCCTGCTTTTTAAAGTTGTATTTTTAAATCTTTAATATTTTTTGGGAGTTTAATTTGGTATTATCATTTGATTTTATGTATTATATATTATTTTATATTTTTCAGCATGCTGCTTCAAAATGTCCATATTATTTTTGGCTGCCATAATTATTTCTAATTGTCAAAATTGTTTCGGCTACAATATTTATTTTTGGCTGCTGAAAATTATAATCTATTACCTATTTGCAGGTCATTAATGTTGGTTGGTTTGTTTTTTTTTTTAATTTTCAAGGGACAAGCTAAATAAGTATCAATTCTATCATTATGTGCTTCAATTTATTTTTTAGTTTTATTTTTTTATTGAATACAATATAACTAAACTGGAGTTATGAATTGTATTAGAAATTTTTATACAATGATTATGCAACCTCTGCAGAATGTAAGGAAAACAATGAAATTAGGCAAATTACATAATATGATTGATATTAAGAAACTTTTGAAAGAGAAGTTGGGTGAATATTTTAGACTATTCGAATGTTATAACTAAATAATTATATTATGCACGTAAAAAGTATCCAAATTAAGATAAGGATATAAAGATGCAACTTGCAATTTCAAATCTACGTTATTATCTCGTACCACCATAACTTCAGAATTCCAGGGATAATAACAACAATATGGATACGCTGTCAAATTGGCAATTTAGTCATAATTAACAATAGATAAACAAATATAATGAGCTTTTAAGCACAAAAGCAAAAAATCGTAACAATGTGTAACGAGTTACTCTTAAATTTCAAAACGGCTATTTATAATAAATATACTTAAAAGGATCCATTACAAATTTAAGTTGATTGAAAAATCGAAAATTCTGTGATACAAATTAAATTCTGTTCTATTGTGGCCCGTCAAGCATGTGTCCAGTCATCAATTCTAAAAATAAAATTTTTCAAAGACTTAGGATCGCATACCCGTGTAATTGAATTAAAATAATAAATATAATAATGATAAGAAGTAAATTACAGTAGAATGGATGACATAGCTAATGTAAATATGTTAAGTAGAAGTAGCATAACTATTACCTATGAAAACACATTATTATACATCGTAACGAAGCAAAATTTCTATGTAGCAGATAGTGATTATTCTAATTTGTATAAGACTCTTCTGTACGTTAATGCATGCACGTTAAAATTTTTTATGCGAATAGGATTAATTTGATATCCCACGTCTTCTAACATCAATAATTATTCCGTGCTAAAGTTTAAATGTGGCGTGTTGTAACCAGTTCTCGGCTATAACAAATGACACATGCCATTGTTCATAATAGCATTGACGTTATTTTTGATGGCTAGTGGTTACCTAGCTTTTTTTTTTATGATAATAATAGGCTGGTAAGGTAATTCACCTAATAATAGGCTGGACTCACACAAATGTAGCCACAAACAAAACACTATAACGTCAGTAATTGTATTAAAGATACCTGAGGTTACAAAAGTAAGTCCATTTATGGGAATTAATATCAATGTGCTTATTTTTGCTATCTTTAATAAATTGTTCTTTGATAAAAAATATATATAAAGGCATGAAATTCCGCTCGCTCATTTCAACACAACACGAAACATCTAGCAAAAATATTAAAAAGACAATATTATTTAATAAATTTAACAATACAATTCTTCAATACTTAAATTTTTCAACAATCATCAATCTTCAATTCATATTAATCTTTATCAAAAAAAAAAATGCATACTCTATCTCAATTAATTGTTTATCCACTCACTGGTTCAAATGTTGTTCCAGCAAAAAAGATTACAAAAACTCCTTATATTCCTCCTGAAATTATTCGTATTATTCTTAGTTTCTTAAGGAATGATAGAAAAACTCTCGCTGCTTGTGCTTTAGTTAATCATACTTTTAACCTTCACGCTACTCCTATTTTATATCATACCGTCGCATTTACTTTTCCTCATACATTTACACTTTTCGTTGATGCCTCAAACGATATTAAAAAGCGTTGTTCTCATATGGTTCGTCACTTGGATCTTTCTAGTTTCTCTACCTGTGGCTTACAAAAAAGTTCTTTTGAAACGCAAAATGTCGTCACTCCTGATCTTTTAATTCATACTCTAAGATCTTTCCCCGAATTAAAAGCTTTTTCCGTATCTGAATCTTTGGAATCCGTAGTTACCCTTGATGTTTTAAAGGTTTTATTTTTAGAATGTAAAAATATCAAAGCTATCGATTTTTGTGGCTGTGTTAGTAAACAATTTAGTAGCGCTTTAGATGAATTTTCTCGATCAATCGGTCGTGTTAAAATTGAACAATCTTGCAACGATTATGATGAAACAACTATTTCTTTTCACATGACTTCCAAACCTTTATTATCTCATTTACAAAGACTTTCATTTCATGAATGTCCTACAATTTCCGAATACTCAACCATTATACCCCTTCTCGCTCATACTCCAAATCTTACACATCTTGATTTGGGAGGTTGTTCTATCAGCGATTTAACTTTAAATTTCTTAGCTGGAACAAATATTCCAACTAAATTATCTCATTTATTATTGGCTAAATGTAAAAATATTTCATCTGATACTATTTCATCACTTGTCTCAAAATGTTCTCAATTGGAAACACTTAATCTTTACGGTGACAGAGATATCACTACTGCTATTAAAGAATATGATTTAGTAACTATACTTCGATCACCTAATGCAAAGAATTTCCGAACATTAGATATTGGATCATCGCAAATAACCCCTTTGATTTTAACAGCTATCAAAGAGAATTGTCCATCATTACAAAATCTTGGAATTTCAAAAGCTCAAATTACCAATTTGAACCTTATTAAAGAACTTTTAACATCATTACCGAATTTACAATACATTGATCTCACTTCAATCCCATGTTTTAACATTTTAAACGCGAACAATTTACTTACTGATATAAAAAAGAATAAACATCCTATTCACACAATTGAAATGAGCGAATCATTACTTAAAAAACTTTACGCAGTTGATGGATGGAAAATTGATGTAAATTATGGTAGAAGATGGTATTATTCTCGGGAAGCTCAAAGAGAAGCAATCCGACCTGATAGAGTACATGGTAGAAAACTTGATATAACTGGATATGGTCCAGAATTTATGAGCAAAATTTTTCAATATTATAGTTTTGATGCATGATATAGATTTAATTATTCATTTTTAAATAATTAAATTTCTTAAAAGATATATTACTAGAAAATTATGATTAATTTCTTAAGATCACAAAAACATTTTTTTTTATTTCATAAAAATATACTATAAATATATAACATTGTATTTTATAAATTTGTAAATTAATAAAAAAATTGTAGAAAAGATTATTTTAATATAAATGTGTTTTGATTAATTTGTAACAATTTCAAATGATATCACAGAAATTTGAGCACAACGTTATTATTTCATTATATGATGAATTTAACGTGCTTTCATGATCATAATATCACAGTATTAAAAAGTAAATTAAAAGTAACGGACTCTAAAATATATAATTAATACGAATTTGGGTCAAAATCCCAAAAAGCAGATTTCCGAAAGAACATAATTCCGACAAAGTTAGCCAGCACTAGCTACTGTATAATGCTGGCCAATTTGGTCAGTGTTATGATCTTTCAATAATCTGTTGTTCGGGATTTTGACCCAAAATCAATTAATACTACATTTCAAAATTTATCGAGGCAAGTCTAATAGTTTACCATTTAATTAATCATCAATTTTATTAATAATCTATAAATTCGAGAACATACGTTTAGCTGCGATAAGAGTGTCAAAATTTAAATCTAACTTTTACAAATGAACTCTTCTATGATTAGGATTAGAATGTGCGTTAGAATTTTTCTTTTCATGCTAGGGCAAAAGGTATAATATAGAAAACCTTATTTGCTTAAAGAATTTCTTTTTTTTTTATGATCAAATTTTTCTAATCAATTATGTATTCCCTATAAGAAAAGTGGTACGGGTTGTGGTACGGGTTGGTTTCGGGAATGTACGGAGTGGCACGGATTGTGTGGCA
>CAJVPU010001040.1:0-14238 GCA_910591775.1 Dentiscutata heterogama | reverse complement strand
GGTTAGTATGATAGGTTATAAATACAGTTAGGATTAGAAGGTTTAAAAGGGTAACTCCCTAGTTGGGTTATAGGTACAACATCTAGTGTAGAACCTGCGGGTGGACTACTTAAATAGGCACTCAAAAGGTGCACGTGTGGCTAGTTGTATCTTCATTGTAACTGTAATAGTAAATAATTACTAATAAAGAGCTCCCATGGCCAAAGAGATCACCTTAACACCGAAAAAAAAAAAAAATTGTTATATAGTATTAAAAAAAAATGTATACATATCTCATTTATTCTTAAATCTGAGAAATAATAATAAAATTCATATATTGATGATGTTAATCGATCAATAAAGAGAAAAAAGAGCAAAAGTATACTTATCTCATTTGTTGTTTTAATCATTTTGCATAGCATGACAATTTACTATCAATATATGTATAATAATAATTTCTGAGTTTTATTTCATTATCAATAATTTTTTGCTGATTATATTAAAATAATTTATATAATATAATATTAGTTTTTTGCTTGTATTATTACATAATACCCATTTGTTTTGATTGAAAAAAGAATAGTTTAAATTGATATATATCAATTAAAATTATCTAGTCGTTAAACCATCTGATTCATTATCTCTGCTATTTACTTTTTTCTTGCATTCTTCAAAATTGATATATTGTTTTAATTACTCTTTCTTTCTCTTTTATTTGCTTTTTTCTCTTTTAATCACTTTCTTGTCTCTTTTTTTTTTCTTATATCTCTTTTCATCTTTATTTTTTAAATCTGAGGAATAGAATCCTGTTCAGGTTCCGGTGTCCTGGCATCTCTTTTATTTCTTTTTCTTGCTATTTTTCGTTATTTATCACTATCTATTACTATTTCCTTTTTTTTATTTGATTCATATTTTATTTGTTCTTATTCACTTCCTTTGATCTCATTCACTTTTATTTTTTTTCATTTGCTTTTTTCTCTTTTAATTACTTTCTTCTTTCTTTTTCTTTTCTTATATCTCTTTTTATCTTTATCTTTTAAATCTGAGAAACAGAATCCTGTTCAGGTTCCAGTATCCTGGCATCTCTTTTATTTCTTTCTTTTGCTATTTTTCATTATTTATTGCTATTTATTGCTATTTTCTTCTTTTTTATTTAATTCATATTTTATTTGTTCTTATTTGCTTCCTTTGATTTCATTTACTTTTATTCTATTATTTTTTTATCCTTTTTCATTTACTTTCTTTATCTCTTTTTTCCTTTTTCTTCTTTTTTCTTTTTTCAAAATATGTTGGTACTGTGACTATTGTAGTGATAGTTTTTTAAAATCTTTTGCATTGCTACAACATATTTTACAAAGTTATCCTTATATTAATAATCTAACATATGCAACAACTCAAGCCGTTCCCACTAAACAAGTTGATGAAAGCATTTATGTTCTTCCAGAATATGATTATGATAGCTCTATAATATATGGGGTAAATATTTATAATTCATAAAGTTATTAGATGACTCTTAAAAATATTATTAAGCAATTATATTTGTTATAGAACAAAGTTATACCAAAATCATCTCAATTCAGATTAGGTTTTTCTATGAACACCAAAGTTTATCAGGTAAATTGGTTGTATAAATAGTTATAAGTTATAGGTTATAAAATGCAGCATAATATTAAATTTTTTTAGTATGAAGATATATCAATATCACCTCATTCTGATATGAAAATTAAATCTCTTTTAACAAATATGTCTTCTTTGGTGGAATATAATCTTGAAGACTATAAAGATGCATCTTATGATGATGCTTTTACCAATTTGGAATATCCACCAACTGTTGAATGGCCTAACAATATCTATTGTAAATTTATAGAGATAGTTAATAAGTATTAACTATCTAACTCAGCCAGTAATGCTGTTATAACCTTCTTTAACAAATATTCAAGATTGGACATTTCACCATTATCTCTATTAACAAGAATAGGTAAAGAATTTCTAGACAATTCCACCATCCCTTATATGATATTCAAAAGCATCCCAATTACAATGTTTCAAACTATTAAATTTATGTTTTACTATCGATCATTAATAAAGACTATAAAGTCTTTATTAATAATCGATAGTATCAATCAGTCATTGGTTTTTCAATATAAAAATAAAAGAGAATTAATAAATGGTGTAGAGCATCGTGTATTTAAAGAACAATATAATTGTAATTAGTGGAGGTAAGAAGAATCAGTATTACTTCCTAGACATCAATTACTATCAATTATATTCTATTCGGATACAACAACCCTTGACCATATAGGTAAATCCTCTGGTCATCCAATATTCTTGTCACTTGGTAACATTTCTAACAACCAGAGAAATAAACCAGAATCCAAAGCATTAATTGGATATCTGCCAATCTTAAAGGCCAAGGATTCTAAGACCAAAAATTCAAAAAGTTTTCATAAATTATAAAGAGAAGTCTTTCAGAAGTGTATAGTAGAAGAGATTGTTTTGCCTTGGTTTATTCTATCTTCAATGTTGTAAGATTGTGTTTTGCTAAAAGTTGTGATGATCTGATTTTGATAGAAGTTGAAAATATTTGTTATTAGGTTAATAAATTGTAATGATATATGTAGATATATAGTATTATAGGCTTTGGACATATCTTGTAACAGTATTCAAAGTTCTTTCTTGTTTATATGAGCATCTTTGTAGAGATGTATAATAAGTTGAATAGGTTGTAGTATCAATGTTAGAGGGAGTACTACATTGTTTGTTAAGTCAAGAAGATCATTTTGTAGAAGAATTAAGTTAAGTTATGTGGTAAGTATTTTTGTAAAAACTTTTCATATATATTTAATAAGTGTGATAGAGCAAGTTTTTGAGAGATTATCTAGATAGTAGCCTTTTTTTGGTATAGACTAGATAAGGTCTTTATGCCAAGCCAAAAGGGTGGTTTGAAGTGATATGCATGTATTAAAGATTTTTGTAAATGTAGAAATTGCAATAAAGGGAAGTTTCTTTAATATCTTATTAAAGATTGCTAAAGAGCCTGTAGTTTTATTATTTAGAGTTGCTGCAATAGTGTTTTGGACTTCGCTTGTTTCAATCTGCACAAGAAGTGTGAAGTATATATTTTGAGTAACTTTGGAGATTAGTTTGTAATACTGTTTCTATTTAGGCTATAGTGTATCATCATAAGAGTTCGATTTGGTCCAGTTATAGAAGTATTAAACAGTTGCTTATTAGCAAAAATATATGTATGTAAACTTTTGAAAATATTTACAGTACGTAAAAAAATCATAAAAATGTATAAAATTTAACATAAAACTATATAAGACTTTCAGTGCATAAAAAATTCATAAATTTACATAATTTTTTTTATAATTTTATGATTTTTTACATACCAAAAGTCATACGTAGTTTTACATAAAAAATTTTATGCATTTTTACAATTTTCTTATATACCAAAAAACTTTTAAAAGTTTTTAAAAGTTTATAAAAATTTTGAAATATTGAAGTTAATCTTAAAAAAAATATTAATATTTACAAAACATTATAAAAATATAAAAATAATTTTTATTTAATTAAATTATCATGTAATATAATAATATTTTATATTGTATATTGATATTTTATATTGCCAAATTCAATTTTTTTTAATAATTTTAAATTAATCTAAGTTAATTATCTTGATTTGTATTTTTGTTATTTGTAACTTTATGAAAGTTTACAAAATATTGTAAAATAAATAGTAGGTTTTTTTTTTTTTAATAAAATCAACCTAAAAACAAATAGCATAATAACTTGTAAAATATTTTACAATACTATAGAATATTTCAAAATGTTTTGCATAATTGTAGTCAAAAAATATTTCATTATATGACAAATTATCTTGATTTATATTTTTTAACTTTGTAATCTTTTGAAAATTTACAAAAGATTTTTAATTAATTAATAATTTTTTTAATAAAATCAATACTTAAACAAAAACTAGTAAAGAACTTTTTCAATACTATGAAATATTTTAGTATTTATAGTAAATTCAAAATTATAAATTACAAATAATGAATCATATTTTTGTATTTTGAGATTTTATAAAAGTTTACAATTGTTTAATAATTTTTTTTAATAAAATTAACACCTGAAACATAAACTTGCAAACTTAAGTATTTTTTAATACTATAAAATATTTCAAAATGGTTTGTATATTTTTAGCATTATTCAAAAATATTTTATTATAAGATGAATTATCTTATTTATATTTTTGTAACTTCATGATTTTACAAAACTTTACAAAAGCTTAATTAATAATTTTTTTTAATAAATAAACATATTAATAAAAACTTGTAAGGTTTTCAATACTATAAAATATTTTGAAATATTATACATATTTATAGCACATTCAAAATAAAAATTACAAGCGATGAATTATCTAGAATTATATTTCATAATTTTATGAAAGTTTACAAAGAACGATACTCTTTGTTAGCTGTTAATAGTGTATAAAATCGTAACATAATGTGTCATGGTTTTTTCATAATTTTTCTATTAAATAGTTAATTATTATTTTTTAATAAAATTAACTTTTAGACATAGGCTTGAAAATTGTAATATATTTTTTCAATACTATAAAATATTTTAAAATATTTGTATATTTGTAGCACTATTCAAAAATAAATTATAAGTGACAAATTATCATGATTTATATTTTTTTTTATAATCATATAAAAGTTTACAAAAGATTATTAATTAATTAATAATTTTTTAATAAAATTAATACTTGTAACATAGCTTAAAAACTTTTAAAATATTTTTCAATATTGAAATATTTTGAAATATATTATATTTTCTGAAAACTTTTTCTAATTTTTTTTATTTTTTATTAATATAGCAAAATTAAAATATTTATTTATTATTTTAAATTATTATTATATTTCTAAATTAATCTATATTAAAATATATATTTATTTACTAAATAATTATTAATTTTATCAAATCTTGAAATTATATGAATATTATTTTTAATTGTTTCAATATCAATTATATTATATAATTCAGTTAATTGAAGTCTAGAACATCCATAATAAAATAGATTTTTTATAGATTTAAAATCATACTATTAAATTAATGCTAAATTAAATATTTTAGCTTCTAATTCAATTTTTGCTAACAAGCATATCTAAACATTAAATATAACATGAAGAACCAAATTAATGATGGCCAGACCCAACATACAGGACAGGCTATGGCACTCTTCGCAGCTGTGAAAGCTAAGTATATGGTGAGCATCTCTATAGAAAGAATCCAGATACTATCTTATCAAATTCTTCTAAAATCACTTCTTACAACACTTTCTTATTCTTCACAACACAACCAACTATTCTATTATTATTTTTAACCACTCCACAACCAACTTATCAACTCTCTCTCCAAATTCATCAGAAGACTTTGAAAATGTTAACTCATCTCCAACTACTAAAACACTACAAAAAAACCTCTCTGCTAACCTATTTTTGGACTTACTTGAAATATATGACAATACAATATGCTTTAACAAATTTTTAGCTCTACATAATCTTTAACTTCTTCCAAGTCCACAAACAACTATCTCCTTTCTTTATTATATTAAAAACAATTACCCAATACATTATTCTAAACACTTTATTAAATTCTCAATTCAAAAAACAGATAAACTCCCTATAGAAGTACATATATATTTTCCATCAGAAAATATTCTTCTTCCAAACCATGTTCTTCTTCCCTTTAAAGATCTACCTACACTTCAAAATATTCCACTCAAATCCAACTACCCAATACCTAATAATATATCCTCTTTATAAACTTGCAAATATAATCTTCTCTCTAACCATTCTTCTAATACACTTCTAAATAACATACCACTCTCTGATACCTCACCTCTTCAATCTGAATACTTCTCAAAATTGCTTCTTTTAATATTAATAGCCTCTATCAACTAACAAAAAAACTCTCCTTATCTGATATATTAAATAACAACTTTTATGACATCTTAGATCTTTCCGAAATACACCTTATTACCAAAGAAAGAAAATTTCTTAATAACCAAACCCCAAACTATAACAGTTTTTAGAGCTCATATAAACAACTACACCAGACCGATATAGGAATCTTCTTCTATCATTGAATAGCCAAACATGTTGCAATTTTGATATATATCAAAAATCGATATACAGGAACACTCTTTAAAAAAGGTGTTTTTTTTATTTTTTAACCAGTCTCTAGAAGCCCAAAAACTATAATTTGTTTTCTTGACAAAGTGAAGCAATTTAAAACTTAAGAAATATAATTTGCTTCCTTGATTAGAAAAATATTTAAAATCCTTAAATTGTATAATTTGTTTTCTTAACAGAGCAGAGTGATTTAAAACTTAAGATATATAATTTATTTTCTTAATAATAAAAATATCTAAAATCTTTAAATTTTATAATTTAATTTCTTGATTCAGAATATACCTTAAACTTTCAAGTTCTATAATTTATATTAAGAAAGGCCCACCTGAAAGGTTCTGATGCAAAACAAAGTAAAGCATTTAGGCCCACCTGGAAGGTTCTGATGTGTAACAATATTTTGCTTTTTATGACACACACCAAGATAGCATATTTTATATATTGAACCATATGCGAACTATTATATATCAGTTTGATAATTGAGGTTGATTTCTGTCATCAGGTCATATGTAATATAGTCGATTTTCAATATCAAACCACATCATGATTGTGATATGGGGTGAAGTTAATAGAAATGGGACAAATTTATTAGATAAATTTGTATCATTTCTATTGACTTCACCCCATATACCTGATCTGATTTCTATGAGAATAAGTATATTTTATATTTTATAATACACTAGCCTTATCATGAAATTAATAGGCCAAATGCATTTTATACATCATTTGTAAAGGTCAATAGCCAGGTAAATGACAAAAAAAGTAGATTATCTTTGATTATATATATATAAAGGTAGATATATGCTATCAGGTATGTTATCAGATATACTATATATATACTATTATCAATTGCCGGGTGGTCATATAATGGCTAACTTATTTAATTTCTGGTTTTGATGAAAGCCAGCATAAAATGCCAAGATCACAGAGCAAGAAGGTGGGTTATTGCGAGAAAGCAGGTGAAGAAGCAGGCAAAGAAGCAGTGATCTTGTTTAGCTAGCGAAAGTAAAATTGCAAAACATAAAACCCACTAGCATGATCTTTATATGCTTTAGATTTAGAAGTAGTTGACTTACTACAAACTTTGCAGGAAATACATTTTTTAGACCTTCAATGTTCATGGCATCCTTCTAGTTCTTGATATGCTCATTCACAAACATTTTCAGAGTTGTATATATAATCACAAGTATATTTTCCAGACATGGGTAAAAGAAATATTTTTTATTTAAACAAAAGATCTGAATAATTAATATATAATAAAAAGTACAATATTCAAAATGATAGATCACAAAAATATTGAATTAGCTTTAGTTAAAGTAGTTAAAGTAGTATATAGTCAAGGCACTAAAAAATATGACAAATTAGAAACAATATATATAAACTATCTTAAAACTTTACAATGAAAAAGAAATTCAGAAGATCATGTTAGATATATTGCAAAATAGCACATCCCAAATGAGAAAACTTATAATGAAAGAATAGCAAATTTCAAAGATTGATATAATAAAGAAGTATATACTAGTCTTGAAAATTTATATAAGTTGTATTTTGAATTAGCTAGTTAGGAAGAAGTTGTAGAAAAAAGATCCAAAGAAGAAGTAGATAATATTTTTCAAAGAATTTATGGTTTAGAAATTTAATATTGTTTAGCCACTGTGTGATTGCCTTTGGCAAGAATCCATTTAGGTGGATACTCAACTTTACCAACTTTTATTAATTTCTCACAAACAAAAGACCTCTTAGAACCATTACCCTTATTATCTACAAGCCAATACAAAACTGGCTGATTTTTTTGTATATGTGATTCTTTGATGTGATATACTTGTAGAAATCAATTACAATTAGTTACTCATTTTTTACCACTTTCTAACTCATCTGGTTCAAGTAAATATCTTATCAAAACATTATAAAGTAATCGAGGCTTATTGAATCCAATAGGTCTATTGCGAGGTAAAGATAAAATAGCACTAACTTGTTTCTTTTGAATAGTCTCAGCAAAGGTAATTTCAAGAAGTCGAGTTATAGAATTATTAAGTACCTTAACAATAATTGGAAGATTCTTTACTCAAGCCCGAGATCTTTCAAATATTGGCAATAGCAAATCTGATGCATCTTGTATTTAAAATAATCTCTTTGCCAAGATTTAGTTATATCTTTCAACAATATCTATTGTACATTTAGAATTAGTCTTTTGAATTTTTACACTATGCTTTATCATTAGTTTCTCACAATCCCCTCTGAATTCAGAACTCTTATCAGTTAACAATAATTTAGGGTAAGTAAGTAGACACTTCAGATTATTAAAGATTTTTTTAAATGATAAAGCAATAGCTTTCAAAGTTAAAATATTTTTTAGATCAAAATCTTCGATATTGGGAATAATATCTCTAATCAGAACTGATACCTTATACCTAGAAGCAACATCCACTATGTTAAGACAAAATATATAGGTTATTTTTCCAATTTTATCATAAGGCATATAGAGGATATCAGCCTGATAGCATTCATTAGGAATTTGAATAGTATTAAATGATGCTCGAGAGATATACTTTGGAGAAGGTTTATAGATCTGGAAAACTGCCTACTTGTTTAACTAATCTTTTATCACAATTAATGAAAAATTATGTCTAGCTTTTCTACAGTCTGATAATAACCTTTAGGCTTATAATATAGTTTTTGCAAAACGATCTCTCTATCCAAATTACAGGCCTTCTATAGGTCAATATAAATCACAGGTTTCTCTATTCCCTGCCAATTTGTTTTTCTCATTGTTGGGATTATATAGTATAATAAAAAATAGTTAACAATATATATCTGGGTACGAACTTGCAAGCGGATAGCATTATAGTCAATAAAAAAACAATGGACGAGTTACAACAAACTAACCAAGAACTCTATAAGGTGGTATCGCAATTAGCAGAATCAAATAGAAATTTCAAACAGCGACTATATACCTTAGAAAGAGCTATAGATATATGGAAAGAAAGAATACATTTCCTTGAAGAAGAGTTAAGTAATGCTATAAAACTTTCTATACAAGAAAAAGAAAAATTAACAGAAGAAATCTCAAAACTAAAAAGAATCATTTATCAGCTCAAAGAAGAAAATAAAAAGAAAGACAAAGAAATCTCAAATAAGGATAAGTTAATATCAGAATTTGATAAATGTGAAAGAAAATTAAAAACCAGAATACGAAAAATATCAAAATCTGCTGAAAATACACCTAAAGCACAAGATTATACAACCAGATTAGTAGACGAAAACAAACACCTTAAACAAGAAATAAATACAATAAGGGTTAATCAAATAAATAGAATTAATAAAATAAATTAGCAAAAAAATTGTATTACAGACCTGCTTTGTCAAAATTTTGTATTAGCATTATTAAGATATCAAGATAGAATAGAGCTTAGAAATACACAAGAGGCTTTACAAAATGCATAGGCATGGAATTTTGGTGAAAATGAATATGATTCTGATGAAAATTTTTTAAACTTGTATAATTCTGATAATATGGGTACAATAGCTAAATTGGCTAATGCTATAGACTGATCCCTAAATAATACAACAATATATAGAACTATTTTAACAAATCAAATTAAAAGATCAACAAGAGCAATTCAATATAAATATACTAACCTGCAACAAGATCTGGTAAACAAATGATGGAATCATGATATATACAGACAGGAGTGAGACCAGGTATTGCTTAAACTTCATCAATTATAGACTAATACTCAAAATCAAGTAAACAGAATAATAAATAATATAACAATAAAGCAAACCTGCATTGGTGCATTGCTATGTGAAAATTTTGCTTTCCAGTTATTGTATCAGCGAAATACCTGTTACTTACAACAATGCAGAGCTGATAAAGCTTTGCTAGAATATAATCGAAATAGGTTATATGAACAATATGAGATGTAGAAAAATAAGACTTATAGAAAGTGCCAAAATATTTTAATTTTAAATTAACAAATTTTTGTGCTACAAAATAATCCATCTAATATACAATGAATAGGAATGGCAGGAATATCTCAACCATTTTTTGACTGGTTTGAAGATATACCAGATTTCCTTGCAAAACTTAGATTATACTTGCAAAACCAAGAAGTAAATCCAGCAGATAATGCAGGAGGTCTACCAATGGGAAGAGAAGTAGCTATAGGATAATTAAGAGAATGTATGAAAGGAAGAGCTTTAAAATGGTTTAATGAAGAGATTACTACAAAACAGAATTGGGAATTAGCAAACTTACTTAATAATACAGGGCAGGCCAACTTAGTAGCTGTAAACAGAAAAACAGCTGTTCAAATAGGAAATCAAGCATTGAATGAGGCACTCAGCCAACCTGGTAATGCAATAGTCAAATTAAGAGCTGTAGAGGGTCTTTGGGATGAAGATTGGTGTATAGCAGGTAGTCGTTCTACTAACATTGCTATTAATACACCAAATGCTAATAATGGTACTACAGTATTTGTAGCTGGCATTCATTTCAGTCAAGCTATATGGTGGCTAAAAACACATTTTTCTACAGTGGAAGAGAAGCTTTAAGATTTGCAATATGAAACAATTAGAAAAAAAAATATGACTATAGATGAATTATATCGAAAATTGTTATAAATAGGTAGATTAGCTAACTATAGGCCCAAAGAATTACATAATAAGTTCTTGGATGCTCTTTCTATTCCATGGCTTGAAAAAGCTAAGAATATCAGTAAACATTTACCATTAGATGAATTAGCTAAAAAGCTTTATGAGATAGAGTTACAATGAATTGCTAGATATAAAAGAGATAGAATACCTGATCTGCTAGTATTTCAATGAGTATCTTGAAAAATATATGAACTCTTACCCATTTCAGCTCCTCAACAGCAAGGAATTTCTTTAGAAAATATACAAAAAGCAATCTAGAATACACTAGTGCAACAAAAAACTGAAAACCAGACATTAGTAAAGAAAGTTACAGAATTAAAATCTCAAATGGCTAAACAAACTGCTCCTCAAACTGTTAAACTAGTTAGACAGCCAAGAGGTCCACTATCTTTATTAAAAACAGAAGAAGGTATGGGAAATTATTGCTTTTCACAATTCTTAAATAATTTAGGTATATTTAGTATAGAAGATTTAGAGAGAAATTATCCTATAAAACCTTTTCAAAGATCTTACTCACAGTAAAACAATGTCTTTGCTAGAATTGATAAAGTAGAGGAAGAGATAAATGAAACTTGTAATGTAGTAAATTAATTAACCAATTAATTTTAAAAACTAAATATATGTAAATGTGATATTTGTAGAAAAACAGATCATAGCAAAGGTAGTTGTCCCAATAGACCGATAGCTTAGTCTAATTTTACTTGGTTTTATTTTATGCTACTTAAACCAATAGTCTCTTAATATACACCTCCTAATTCAGATAAGGAAAATGAAGATTATAATAAGAAAGAGAATAGGTGGTATGATCTACTAGTAAAAAAAAACAGACAATAGTAAATAATAACCAGCTGAAAATATATAATGAATTATTTTCGAAGCTTTTGTTGGCTATGTGAAAAATGTGTTAGTTTTATATAGTCCAGAAAAAAGAATCAAAATCAGATGAGTGGTTTTCATCTTTACAGTACTTGCATTGTAATATAAATGATCTAACAATTCCTGATTCTTTTTTAGATACCGGAAGTGAATTCAGAGAAGTGAATAATACAATAATTAATGCCCTGGGATAAAAAACTGACAAGCCATCTGACTTTGCTATAAAGGAAAATTCCAAACATATTACCAATTCATTAGAATGGTACACAGATGTGCTAGTTACTCTGAAGGATAAAAAAACAAGTCTATCACAATTATTGGAAATTTTGTTCGTATTAATAATGGTGAACCTGAATCAATACTATTTTTAGATACAGTATGTCAAATATTCGAAAGCTTCAAGGCATCACTAAGCCAAATAAAACCCAGTTTCACATAAAGTTATATAGGAAGTCCTATGTTATTCCAACATATAACAAAGCTCCAGTAGCTAAAGATCTACCAAAAGAGGAGCAGAAGGTAGTCTCTCAGAAATCCTCCCCGAATGATTTAGCCCAAATTTTCTCTAGCCTGACTAGTAAGAATAATTTAAAAAAAAGTGTGAGGAGCTTAAAAAGTGACTCATAAAAACTGAAAAGTGGCTTGATATAGCTCTAAATGCAGGTAAGGTTCTTGTAAAAAGATATTTTCAACTTACTGAGACAAAGATAGAAGAATAGGAGCTAATCTTTTAGTATTATTTATTAATTTTTCAAGATCAGATTTCCATCTAGATATATCATCTTTGGATGAATTGGTTATTCTATTTTTTTCCACTGAAGAAGATTCACCCTTTGCCTTTATACTAATCTTTTGTTTTTGACTAACCTTATCTTTTTGTTCACTAGTTACTGTATTTATTCTTATATAAGAATTTGCATCTTCTTTAGCATCTCCAGGATGCTCTATATAAATGATCTTATCTTTTTGTATATTAGTAGAAGAGATATTATGCTCAGTACTTATCAGCTATAAAGATTCCTGGTTATTTTCTGAAATCTGATCAAAGATACTAACAGATTCTAAGATTTTATGCCACTTCTTAGTCAGTTTAGGAGGTCTTTGATTATCAATGATTTTTTAATATGTTATTGCTCCTATATGATGTTTTTTACACATTACATGTCAAGCATTTGAAATATTATTCTGAGCATTTTTGATTTCTTTAATGGCTTCAGGTAACAAGCGGGTAGAATCTAATCTAAGAAATTTATGAGTATAGGTTGATAGTTTTTTACTTATAATTTGTTAATAATAAATTTTCATGATACCAATAAAAAACTTGTAAAAAATTTATTCGCAATCTATTTGGCATTGGTCTGATATTGGTTTGATATTAGTTTGAAATATAAAGTAAATTTGTTTTCTTTATCATGAAGCTTGCTATAACCATAATCCAAATAGGGTTGAGATGTATATAGTTTAAATATTATATTTGTCTTAAACTAATTTATTATTAGTTTGATATCAGTTTGATTCTGGCTCCTTTTCTCCACATTTAAAGAAAAATATATATATATAAATAATTTACACCAACCACTTTTGCCAAAAAATTTCTGATGCCGTCTCAAAAAATTACCAGGAAAAAAAAATATATCTACCTTCAAGTAAATTTATATGGCAAATCTGCATATGCTAAATGAGATAAATACTGGGATAGCTCTGGTATCTGGCAATAAACTCAGAAGTATTTCATTTAATCGATATCTACTCAGCTGAACAGAACTTGAAAATTAGCTTGCTTGCACAAATTAAGATCAAGAAATTGCTATAAAGTGTAGCAATCGACTTGCTAATAAATGCTCTGTCTTAGATAAAGACAATAAGTACATACAATAGGATCTAAATTGATCTAATAAAGTTAAAGAGAAACTTTCCAAGCATATCTACCAACTTATAGATAAGGTTAAACAATTGCACTCAGAGTTAGATACTCTAACATTCCAGATTACTTACAAGAATATTTCTCTTAATAAATATAAAGACAAGATTCGTACAAAACTAAAAAAGATGAAGGCTTTCCAGTCTAAGATAAAAGTATTGAAGACAAGACTATCTTCAACCCAGAAGGACTCATCTATGAAAGAATCTGAGATTAATTATCTTAAGGTTGAATTATCTGCCTTGAATTCTAATCTAGCTTCGAAAAATAGTGAATTAGAGCACATAAAAAATATATTAACTCTAAAAAATGGCAAATTAGAACTAATAAAAAATGATTTAGCTGAAAAAAATTCAAAGATACGCTCCTTAGAAACTAGACTCAAAGAGCTATTGCCCTGCAATAAATTATTATTAGAACAAGTCAAGATTAGAGATAAGACAGATGAAAAAAATAATGATAATATATTAGTTATATAGTCTCTGCCAAATGATCTAAACTCTTTATCTCTTGCAAAATATTTTGTACATAAGCCTAAGACAGAGAATAGTCAAGTAGATAGAGATATCCAAGAATCTTTGACTCAACAAACTTTAACCAGTTTAAATGATA
>CAJVPU010001039.1:0-14238 GCA_910591775.1 Dentiscutata heterogama | reverse complement strand
AATTAAAAACAAGTTCACAAATCAAGAACATAAATACTTATTTACCATTACGTTTAAATTCATTTCATTCGCATTAAACATTTAATTCAGTCTGTGAGTATAAAGAACATTTATTAATCAATAGAATTAAAAACAAGTTCACAACAAGTTCATAAATACTTATTTACCATTACGTTTAAATTCATTTTATTCGCATTTATTTAGTCGGTGTGTATAAAATTATTTACATTCAGTAATAAGTTTAAAATCACATAGTCAGGTGCAGTGTTCATTTTTCATGTGCGCACACTTTTGCGCACGTGAAAAATGAACACTGGTCAGGTGTGAAGATAAGATACAACTAAATACGGAAAATATGCACATTGTAATGGTAATAACACGCAACCAGCATGGTGTTTGTCGTGTGACCCTAACTTAGCAACAAGATGGACAAGTGAAAGAAGGATATTGATGATACATTCCAACTTAGAACCTTAAGTTATGAGATTGCTTTTGAATAGATTCCATTTAATAGAATATCTGATGTTAAAAAAATCGATGAAGAAGGATTTGGTTCCGTATATTTAGCAACCTGGTTGGAGTACAAAAAGTTGATAGTGATGATAATTATGTAAGAGCACATAAACCATCCAGCACCGTTGCACTCAAGACGTTGACCAGTTCAAAAAACTATGATTTTTTAAATAAAAATTAAATTAAAAAAAAGGTAAAAAATAAATTAATTAAAAACATAAAAAAATATAATTAAAAAAAATTTTAATTAAAAAATAAATTAAAAAATAAAAATAATAAAATTTAAAAAATAAATTAAAAAATAATAAAATTTAATTAAAAAAATTAAAACCAAATTTTAAAAAAAATTTATAATATCTAAGAACCTAAGACAAAGAAAAAAAATTAGAAACTCGAACCCGGGCAATGCCCGGGTCCTAAGAGCTAGTAAAGAATACTAATAAGTTATAATTTATTGCCCAAATAATGCGACCCTTCTAACGTCAACCATTGGAGGCATGACAGTACCAAGCTCTCTCCCTTACGATGGCTACACTAGCAATCGCCGATCTATCAAAAACGATACTTTTGCTGCACTTATAAAATCTAGATTCCAGATTTCCCGTGATGTATATAGCCAATCAGGATCAGATAAAATTTTTTTTTCGTGAATACCATATGGGCAGATTTGTTTCCAATCATCAAAACATGTGATTATCGAAAAGTCACACTGATTGGCTTATTTACTTAATACAGTATTAAAATTTGGGAATTTTGGGCTTCGTAAAAGTAAAATAACTTTTTATATATTATGGCTTGAAGTTTTATATTTCGTACTTATATTTAACAAGACCTTGAATTTAGAGATCCCAAATTCTTTTTTCAAGATCCTAAATTTTTACTAGTAAAAATGCCAGCAGGTAGACCACGTAAAAGCACTGGTCCGTGTGCAGTGTCGGAGGCAAACCCACCGATCTCAAAAAAAAAAAAAAAAAAAAAAAAAAAACTAAACTATCTGACTTGTACACAACCAAGTCCATTCCAAGAAATGAACCCGGCAAAGCCCCAAAGAAGTCTTTATTGAGGAATTGCCACATCTGTGTACCTGCAGCTAAGTTGTGGCTAAATAGTGGCTCAATTGAAGCTGTAAGGATCCCAAGACCACGGTAAACTGGGAAAAGAAGTTTGGGCAGAAAAATAAGTCCTCACCTATTGGTAAATGACCGACCAAACAAGACCGAAAAGGGAGATGATCTGATGATTGTCTGTGGGTAATAAGCAAATCAGGCAATAGAGGGGTGGCGGTGTAGAGACGCCACCTACCGTTTGGAGATGGAAGAAAGGGACACAATCACGTCATAATAATGACATGAGGGGCGAGACTGAGAATTCTTTTAGTTCTTTCATTTTTTTTGTTCTGTTCAAACTCGTATAAATAGAGTAGCGTTTTGCTAAAGTGGTAAGGACATTGAAGTCCGTCTTCAAAAATAAAAAGGATACGATTCGAATAAAACACTTGATACTTTGCATGTATAAAATTCATTCATTTATTCCTATAACCATACTTCATAAACTAACTTGCCTTACCTTCACCAAATCTAAATCACCGCCTCTATATTCAGATTGGTTGTGTGGTTGTTTTGGTTTTTGTTGTGCTTGGATTGGCTTCTTGATCTGCTTCGCTTTCTCATTTCGCCTCCGACAATTGTGGTGGTGACTGTGAAATCCTACACTTGGGACCTTAATTTAGTTGAACTGTAAAAGTTTCTTTTTTGGATTAGGACTAACAGATTGAGTTCTCGAGAAGTTTTTTTTTTAGTCTTTTTTTTAAACGAAACAGTCTCCTTCCTTCCTTTTTTTTTTGGCAATTAGAACGAAGAGGCAAAGCCAAAACTAATAAGAATTGCAAAGAATCCAAACAACGAGTATGGAGCAACAGAGAGTGGAAATAAACATTTTCTCTGACAATGACGAAAACGGAATCGATGATGCTGCCCCTTGTGAGGCAGAACACCCAGGCCAGAACTCCCCCATGACCGATCATAGTTGCACCCCTGTCAATGACCCGCCAATGTATCATGTCGGCAACGATGACCGGAATAACCCTCCGGCCCCAGAACTGCTACATGCAATATTGCAAGAAATCGCAAATGCGTTTAGAGACGCCTCTGCTAGTGTCATTAATGCCGCCCGCCCCCATTACGGAAAACCAACTTTGTATGGGTCGAACCCTTCCTTGGGGAAGAAGATGAAGACCCCCTCGAGTGGGTAGAGGCATTCGAATGAGCTGCGGATGTGAACAATTGGTCTCCTGAAAGAAAAGTAAAAATAGCCTCTGGCTATTTGTGTGGTATTGCCACCAATTGGTACGATGGAGTAAAAAGGACCATTTAGCATTGGGACGATCGTAACGATCATGATCGAAGTTTTGTCTCTTACTTCCTACAATATTTTGCAACACCCGAACGCCGCCATCAATGGCAAGCAGACTTGAACGAGTTAACCCAGTGAGAGGTCGAACGAGTGGATGCGCACGCTTACAACTTTAAATGGTTGTTACGTTTGGTAGATCTAGAGAACCGCCTTCCTCAACCATATGTGGTACAGATGTTCCTGGGAGGTTTGAAGCCAAAGATAGCCTCTTGGTTAAGTGTGGCTGACTCCCAGAACCTTGAAGAAGCTATAATCAGTGCCCGTAAAATTGAGGCTGGCAGGAACTATAGTAAAAGGAATATCGCATGAACCCGAAATTCTTGGTACAACAATGACCTTAACCGGCTAACCTAGCAGATGCAAATCATGTCGTAAAATTATGAAAAACTGGTTTCGACCCTGGTAGCAAGGATTGAAACAAACGAAGCAAGACCCCGTTACAACAACAATCAAGGACACAACAATAATAATGCTACTCGGTTAGTCTGTTATAACTGTGGAGAGCCCGGGCACATCTCGTGAGAATGCATGTCAGAAAGAGCCCCCAGACAAAATAATGCTCCAAGGAACCCACCCCCAAATCTGCTGCCAACCCAGTCCAAAACCCAAGGATTAACTTGAACAACCCACCAGTGCAGATATTGCACTAGACCTGGAACGTGAACTTATGTGACCTCAATGATGCCGGTTATCAACCGGAAGGGGAAGATGCGTTTGTACTGCCTGCCTCCTATCACCAACCTTATACGGCGCAGAGACCCCATCGTAATACAAAAAATCAGAAAGCCAGGCAGAAGAAAGGTTGAGAACCAACCAGCCGGTAGCCAGTGCCCCCGTAATGCCCCCGATTGATGTGATGTCTGAACTTGTTCCCCATGAGCCCCGGAAAGACCACCACCACATTCCTAGCGAAAGAGAGGCCTGTCAATAGTCGATCAGTTTGAACCGTACAATGTAGCCCAGGATATTCTAGAAATATAATCAAATGTCACTGTTGGACAAATGCTGCAATACGAGACCAAAAACGTCACTTGGCCCAAGTACTAAAGAGACCTATCGCAGTTGAACCAATTCCACCACTCAAGATGGAAACAAACGTGATTCAGCACCTAAGCAATGAACGAACTACTGCCGCTCTCTGCTATATACGAATTAAAAACAATCTGGTTGTCGCCGTTTTGGACTCTGGTGCCACTATATGCCTGATGTCAAAAAGAATGATGACAAAACTGGGGTTGAAAATTGACGAACCATCCACCACTGTCGTTGTAACTGTGAATGAAACCAGGGAGCGAGCCCTGGGAAAAATTAACAACCTCAAGGTAGTGATCCGTGATATGTTGATTCCCACCACATTCCAAGTGATTGAATCTACCAATGATCTTTTGTTGTTGGGAATAGAGTGGTTTGTAAAAGCTCAGGCTTAGTTACATTTTGTGGAAAAATGACTTTACCTTACGTATGAAGCCAAAACCAGCGAAGTACCAATATCTACCGATGGAGGTCCCCCGGTTGAACCTGTTGTCGAACCTCTACTAAGCAAGGATCTATTTGATGAGTTTGAGTACGAAGATGAAGCTTTGAACGAAGCCAAGGGTTACTATACGGAAGAAGGTCTCTACAACGAGCTGTTCGAAAACCCATGGAGAAACCAGCAGGATTCCCCTGCGTATATGTTTAATATCGAAGAACTACCAACCCAGGACCCTGACCCCAAAAATGCACCCCCATAGAAGACAGGTTAGAAGAAAGCCTAAAGGATGTTCCCTTGAATCCGCACAGAAAAGAAAAAGCCCTCGGGATGCTGCTTGTGGAAAAAGATATTTTTGCTCGCGATGTAAGTGACCTCGGACAAACGGATCTTGTAACCCACGAAATAGACACCAGTTCCGCCTCCCCCATTAAACAAGCACCTTACTATGCTGCCCCCAGCATACGTGCCTTTAAAAAAAAGGAGGTGGCGCAATTAAAGGCAAAAGAGTTGGTTTGAGAATCGAAAAGCCCATGGGCTTCCCCGGTCATAGTTGTCTTCTAAAAGGGTAGAAAACTATGAATGTGTGTCAACTATTGGAAGCTGAATGCAGTAACCATGAAGGATACTTTCCCCCTTTCTCGGATAGATGACCTTCTCAAAGTGTTCAGGCATGCCACCTGGTTCTCCTCCCTAGATTTGTTATCAGGGTTTTGGCAGGTAAAAATCAACGAAAAGGATCAGGAAAAAACTGCGTTTGAGGTTCCGTTCAGCACCTACAAGTTCGTCATTATGCCGTTCAGCCTCTGTAACACCCCCGCAACCTTCCAGTGAATGATGAATTATGTGTTAGCCATCTTTATTGAAAAATTCGTTGTGGTTTACCTTGACGATATAATTATCTACTCCACCACCCTCGACGAATATATAAGGCATATTGCTACTATTTTTGCTAGACTAAGGGCCGTAAATCTAAAATTGAATTTGGATAAGTGCTCTTTTTTTCGGCCCCACCTTCAGTTCTTGGGGCATATTGTTGGACAGAATAGAGTTTGCCCCAATTATGGGAAAATAGAGAAGGTTTAGGAGTTCCCTGTCCTCGCGAATTTGAGACAACTACGTGGGTTTATAGGACTTGTGACTTACTATTAGAAGTTCATTCCAAACTTTGCCTTGATCACCTGCCCCTGCATTATCTCTTGAAGAAAGATGTGAAATATGACTGGAAACAGGAACAAGAGGATGCATTCAATCGATTGAAACAACAATTAACGGAGGCACCTGTGCTCTATTATCCCAACTTCGACAAACCATTCATCGTCCATGCCAATGCATCAGGGATTGGGTTGGGCACCGTACTGGCCCAGAAGGATGACCTTGGGAAGGAATACGTGGTGGCCTATGCAAGTCGCATGTTGACAAAAGCTGAAAAAATTATAGTACTATGGAACTGGAGTGTCTTGCCATTTTGTGGACAATTGAGTACTTTCGTTACTATTTTGGCTTGGACCCTTTTTTTGTCGTTACCGACTATGCGGCGTTGAAGTGGCTACAAACTTCAGCCTTGACAGGTCGAAGGGCTTGTTGGGTACTGTGTTTATAGCTATATAATTTTAAGATTGTACACCGCCATGGCTGAAAGCATAACAATGCAGATGCACTATCAAGAATCCCCGAACTCGCTACAATATCAGAAAAGCTGAAGGCTCCAGAAAAGAACTCCAGACCACAACCAATAGTAACTGATTAAAAAAAATAAATAATAATAATAATAATAATAAATTATAGAATATAATAATAGTATATACTTATTAAATCCGGGTTTTAAATCCAGACCAGATTACCGGTGTCCTGGCATACCTTAAATTTTCTTTAAAATTTCTTTAAATTTCCCCTACTTTTCCCACAAAATTTTCATAGCAGAAGCGCTTTTTATAAATATATATATATCGGTCTCACGCTTTGCTCACATTTCTCCCGTAGTTCTAAAAAAAAAAAAAGAAAAAAAAAAAAAAAAAAAAAAAAAAAAAACCTTACCAATAAAAGTTTTTTTCAGATCACTATCGGCATTTATTCCAGTACCTTGATATGAAATACCTGCCGCCAACTCTAGACAAAAAACAAAGGCGGAAGTTGATAAAGAAATCAGAATTTTTCGAAGCAAGAGAAGGCCTTTTATATAAAAAAGACTATTGAAAAAAAGGAAACTTGCTCTGGGTGCTACGAAGATACAAGGTTGACCCAGTCTTGTTCTTGGTATATACGCATCCGCTGGGCGGCTATTTTCATAAGGATGTGATGTTTGAAAAGCTCCGGGATACATACTTCTGGTCCTAGATATATCAGGACATCTGAAAATATGTGCAAACGTGTAATGCATACCAAAGGAGGACCTGACTCTATACCCAAGATGTCTTACATCCAATACTCGTCTCGGCCCCATTTTTTAAGATTGGGATAGATTTTGTAGGTTTCCTCCCCCGCATACCATGTTTAAACTGGTATATTATAGTCACCACGGACTATATGACCCGTTGGCCCAAGGCCCGTGTGGTAGAAAAAGCCAATGCCCAGACTGTGGCTGGATTCAATTACGATAACATTGTGTGTTGCCACAGATGCTCCAATCGTATACAATCTGACCGTAGTACCCATTTTCGCAATGATGTCATCAAACTTCTCCTGGAAAAATTGAAAGTAAGGCACCAATTTTCCACCCCATACCATTCTCATACCAACGGTCTTGTCAAAAAGTTTAACAAAACTTTGTGCGAGGCCATTGGTAAGCTAGTTAAGAACATTGTCAATTGGGATCTATTGATCCCCTCAATTTTCTTTGTGTATCGTACTGTCTGAAACTCCACTACTCATATGACTCCATTCTTTATTGTGTATGGCCGTGAGGCCAGACAACCGGTTCACCCCAGTCATTCAGAAGAATTATTGGAAGATATGATACTCCAAAGGGTGTTTGAGTTAATACACGGGGTACTTATCAGTAGAAACCAGGCAGTGAAAAGGGTGTAGTTTCTACAGAGGGCTGAAAAAGCCTATTATGATCAGAAACATTGACTAAACGTCAGATTCAAAATTGGAGAAAAAGTTCTCCTAGAAGATGCGAAAAGGAAGTATTCACGCAGTGACAAGTTCACCCCCAAATGCCTTGGCCTATATTATATTTATGATAAACTCCCTTATGACTTCTACAAATTGAGGACACTTGAAGGAAAAGTGATACTAGCTCCCTTTAACTTGAGTTTGCTCAAGAGGTATTATGACTGAGAGGAGGTAGAGACAGAGTAAAAAGAGACATGATCAAAAATTTTAAAAAAAAAAAAAAAAAAAAAAAATATATATATATATATATATGTTTGTTGAAAATGGGTTGCTAGAGTAAGAGGTCGGTTGCAACAGCTGTGCACAGGGTTAAGGAGCGCATAGCAAGGGAAACCTTCGTGAATATGTGGGCACGAATTTTTAACGGACTTTTAAGAGTTTTTTTTTTTTTGATTGATATCTTCTTTTAGGCTTGGGTGTTAGGTTGGTGCGTTAATAAAGGCCTGGTTGGGTTAATTTGCCCCCATGGGTTAGAATCTAAATTTTTCACGGGTTGAAAAATCAGTTAAGGGAGAACTGTTAGAGGCAAACCCGCCAATCTCAAAAAAAAAAAAAAAAAAAAAAACTAAACTATCAAACTCGTACACAACCAAGTCCGTTTCAAAAAATGAACTCGGCAAAGCCCCAAAGAAGTCTTTATTGAGGAATTGCCACATCTGTGTACCTGCGGTTAAGTTGTGGCTAAATAGTGGCTCAATTGAAGCTGTAAGGATCCTAAGACCACGGTAAACTGGGAAATGAAGTTTGGGCGGAAAAATAAGTCCAGGGAAGGTCCACCTTTTGGTAAATGATCGACCAAACAAGACCGAAAAGGGAGATGATCTGATGATTGTCTGTGGGTAATAAGCAAATCAGGCAATAGAGGGGTGGCGGTGTGGAGATGCCACCTACCATTTGGAGATGGAAGAAAGGGACACAATCACGTCATAATAATGACGTGAGAGGCGAGACTGGGAATTCTTTTAGTTCTTTCATTTTTTTTGTTCTGTTCAAACTCATATAAATAGAGTAGCGTTTTGCTATAGTGGTAAGGGCATTGAAGTCCATTTTCAAAAATAAAAAAGATACAATTCGAATAAAACACTTGATACCTTGCATGTATAAAAGTCATTTATTTATTCCTATAACCATACTTCATAAACTAACTTGCCTTACCTTCGCCAAATCTAAATCACCGGCTCTATCTTCAGTTTGGTTGTGTGGTTGTTTTGGTTTTTGTTGTGCTTGGTTGGCTTCTTGATCTGCTTCGCTTTCTCATTTCGCCTCCGACAGCAGTATGTAGCAAGGATGACCTGAAAGAAAAGTTTCGCTTATTAACGCCAGACCTTTTGGCTAAAGCTATGCAAAGTCCGGCCATTTCAAATTTAAAGACGGAACTTAGCTTATATAGCCAACTTTGTACAAACATTACATTGAGTTAAAGTATATGATAGAAACTTAAGCCCAAATAAAAGACAGAAATATGGATCCAATTCAGTTTACAACATTAACAAAACACGTATTGGAGATAAAACTTCTAATGAGCGATTTAATACTGGAAGTTGCTGCCTAAGTAATATAGACATTCCTGGAGATGGGATAAAGACATTCGAAGAGAATTTAAAATCTACAAAGGGTGGAAATTTCAGTGGACAACTAAGTGTTAGAAACTGTTATCAATATGGAATAGACACTCGCAAAAATAAAAAAAAGGCATTTGAATAGTTCTTGAAAACTGCTGAAAGTGGAAATTCTGATAGACAATTAATTGTTGGAAATTGTTATTATAATGGAATAGGCATCTCTAAAGATGAGACAAAGGCATTTGAATGGTACTTAAAATCTGCTGGGGTGAAAATTCTAGTGGATTTTTAAGTGTCGGAAATTGCTATCAAAATGGGATAGGCATAACCAAAGATGAAAAAAAGGCATTTAAATGGTTCTTGAAATCAGCTAAGAGTAGAAATTCTAGCGGACAATTAAATATTGGAACCTGTTACCAAAATGGAATAGATATTCGTAAAGATGAAAAAAGGCATTTGAGTGGTACTTGAAATCTGCTGAGAGTATGAACTCCAATAGACAATTAAGCATTGAAAATTGCTACCAAAATGGAATAGGTGTCTCTAAAAATGAAAAAAAAGCATTCGAATGGTACTTGAAATCTGCTGAGAGTGAAAACTCTAATAGACAATTAAATGTTGATGGAGAAAACACATTTAAACAGTATCATAAATCAGCAATAATCTCAACATCCACAATGCTTAATAGAAAACGGCCTTTTTCAAGTATACAATCAGCATCAGGACAATATAAATAGCTTGTTGCCTTTGGAAAAGATTCTGAAAAAGAACTTTTTGCATTAATTATAAAGCATCAATTAGTTACGAATGATAAACAACTCACGGTTTATATACGTAATATTTAATTAAATGTTAATAATGAAGGTATTAATTTAAATTATCAACCATTTAACAAAGAAATGGAGCTTTTGAAGTTAGACACTACTACTCGCGCCTGTGATGAATCTTTACTATTATGCGATAGTTATCGCCATTTGTCTGCTGTTGAACCTCAACTAATTAGAGAACATGAAGTTGCAACACAGAGAATAGAAATAACAAACCTAATAAATAGAAAAATTAAAATTAAAAATTTTAATATTGACAATACTATAAATCAACCTAGCCCCGATGATAATATATTATCTGAATATAGTAATGAAATAATAGTTGAACAATCAGAAATTGGAAATGGTGCTTATAGGTCAATCAAATCTATTCTAGATGTTCTTGTTCCTATTTGGAAACAATCCTCTTTATCTATTTTTATTTCAGGAGATATGATTAAGCTAAAGCTTGAAGGTGATGGTCATAATATGGGCCGCAAACAAAATCATGTGATGATGACTATTTGTCTTCTAAATGAAGGTAAAGAGGTTTTAAAACCTGATTATCAATATTGGTAAGCTTTAGAAATTAATTTTAAGTATTAATTGTTATTATTAATAATATAAATTTAGATTTTTTTTTTTATTTAAGTATTTGTTTATATGTCAAGCAAGAAAAATATGACACATTGGCAAAAGTTAGACATATATTCAAAGATCAACTTTTAGATATTAAAAATAATAGTTTTTTTGATTGTGACAATATTCATTGGCCTGTAGAAATATATTTTTGTAGTGATTGAAAATTTATATACATGATAATGGGACTAAACACACTAAATATGAATTATTTTTGTTTATAAGGTAGTTGTGATATGGCGTCTCGGTGGGATATGGATCAAACTTGGGCGAATACTGGAAATTCCAAATGTATTATATATCATTAAAAGCATTGTATATATACTGTATATTTTGTAATACTTATACATTTTGTATACTATTATAATTTTAATTAGATGCAAAAAAACCTGTTTTATTTCCTGCAATTAAACAAGAAAATTATATTCCTGATGAATTGCATTTACTTTTGCATATATCAGATGTTTTAATGGAGTGCTTTTTTAATGATTTGTTTAAAAGAAAAGAATTTGAAAAACAAATAAAGCCATCAATTGAAACATCATTTAAAGACCTTGCAATTTATTTTGAATTTTATAAATCTAAATCCACAAGTAACAAATGGAATTGGACTTTGTTAATAAGTGCAGATAAAAAAAAATGCTAAAAAAATTTTCCATTACACAGTTCATTTCCGGTATACGTGGCAAAAATATTGAACAATTATAGCATGAATTTTATCGATTGTATAATATTTATTATACGACAATCACATCAGATCAAGAAATTGATCAATATAAAGTCAATGCAAAAAATTGGGTTCGAGCATTTTGCTCCCCATCTCAGAGTCCTATAAATTCTTCACAAAATCTTGGACTTTATAGAAAGATGGACATTACACCATACATGCATGTGTTCGCAAAACACATACCTTTATTTATGCAGCAATTAAAAGCAAAAGGTCTCTCTTTACGAATTTTTTCTACATCAAGTATCGAAAAAAAAACCATAATCAGGTAATGTTAAATAAATTTTATTATATTTATAATTTTATTTAGATATATATTTTAATAAATTTATTAGGTTTGACTATTCTTTGGAGGTACTACAATAGGAGAAAGGAACAAAAAAGAATCTGTTGTCTATAACATGATGTCTTTCGAAAACTGGCAACTGTTTTATTTAATTAATAATACTTCAAAAGAGATCAATATTTGAAATGTTAATACAAATAAAGAAAATCTATTGCAGTACGTATGTAATTCTGGCTAATAATAAAAATTAGAATTTTGCACTTTTTTTTATAATTGATGATTTATGAATAAAAATCCTGTATGTACTATAAATATACATATCTCTTAGACCTCATTTACTAACTAAAACTCAACCCGCTGCTTGTTTAGATCCCAACTATTAATTAGAACCCACTCGCTAGTTTAGAACCTACCCACTAGTTTAGAACTACCTGTTAGTTTAGATTTTACCTACTAGTTTAGGTCCCACTCGTTACCTCTGCTAATTTAGATCCAACCTGTTAGTTAGAACCTACTCGCTAGTTTAGAATTTGCCCATTAGCTTAGAACCCACTGCTAGCTTAAAACCACCTTCTAGTTTAGAATTTATTAATATATAATATGTATTGAATATATAAATCAAAAAAAAAACTTTATATTTATTATAGATACACTTGCCAACAAATCCCAAACCATTATAGATTCAGGTTGTTCACGCCCAAATCTCAAACTCTAGTCAAACTAATATCTCAAAAAACTTTATTAATAATCTTTATTTTGGGTTTGGGATTTGTTTAAGTTTTACTAGCAAGTATAATTACAGGCTACGATATTACTAGTTTGTGGAATCATTGTTTATTAGAGGTATATATATTTTTTTTTGAATTTTTTTTTTTTCTTTGAAATTAATTCTTTTCTTCTCTTTTTAGGTCAGTTTCATTAAACATAGTCAGGGGTTATTTGTGTATTACTGTTTATTGGCGAATGTGTTTTTTTTGTGTTTCTTGAAAATTTCTTTATTAGTGATTTGTTGACTTTAAAAATTGGCACCTGGAATCTGAAGTGGAAGTGTATTATTCTTTTTCAGTCATTTCATGATAGGTTTCCTAAATGCTTCATGCCCATTTTCTAGCTAAGCTGTTTAGAAGTTACGTAGCACACTACTGAAATGTATAATATTAGAAAATGACAAACATAAGTTGAATTTTGTTATGAAAAAAGAATTGGAGTACAAAAGACAATCGCTTATTGTCAAAAATCAGCAGAGATGGGGCACTCTAATAGAACTGAATGTTGTTATGATGAAGGAATTGGCATTAAAATAATGAACATAAGGCAATCGCTTGTTATCAAAAACTTGCAGAGATGGGTCACGCTAGTGAAATATATAATGTTGGATGTTGTTATGAAGAAGGAATTGGAGTTAAAAATGATGAAACAATATATAATCGCTTATTATCAAAATTCGGCAGAGATGGATCATGCCAGTGGAATATATAACATCGGATGCTGCTATGATGAAGAAATTGGATTTGAAAAGGATGAACATAAAGCAATTGTCTATTATCAAAAATTGTGCATGCTAGATACTGTTATGATGAAGAATTGGATAAACGTAAGATTTAGAGCATTCTCAATGAGATTTGCGAATGATCAGGCTATTTAAACTATTGCCATAATAATTTATTAAAAATTTTATTATGCGAAATGTAGATTTTAAATTTTATAATTAGTTGGTGATTGAGAATATCCTTAAGATAAATAGCTGTAATATATAGTTAATTACTAAAAAATATATATACTATCAAAACTAAATATGTACGAATAATATGTCTGTGATTCAAAACATATTTTTTAAAATATTATTTATTCTGTTACCTATATATTGACCAATAAAATTGACGAATTTAACCTTTATTACACAGTAAAATAATATACTATATATATTAAAACATGATTGCATAATTAGAAAAAAAAATCCAACTCCCATCTATCTTCTAAAATAACTAAATCTCAAATGTGATTATTAAATAACCCTAATCTTTAACCTAATTCTTATAATGATAAATATCAGGGTGTTTTATTTAAACCTTAAGGGCATTCTATAAGAGTATAAAATAAATGCTTTATATTCATCCTCTTCAACTCTAATCTCTTCATCATAACAGCATCCAACTTTATATGTCTTCATATTTGCAAAATTTTGATTACAAATGAATGTTTTATATTCATCCTTTTAACTCCAATTCCTATAATAATATCCAGCATAATATGTTTGATAATAAGCGATTGTTTCGTTCATCCTTTTCAACTTCAATTTTTCATCATAACATAATTCAGCATTATATGTTCCACTACTATGCCTTATCTCTGTTGATTTTTGATAATAAGCTGCCTTATGTTTATCTTAACCCCAATTCTTTCATCATGATAGCATCTATTGTTATAGTATGCAAATTGTTGATAACTAATAAATGCTTTACATTCATCTTTTCAACTCCAATTCCTTCATCATAACAACATCCAACATTATATGTTTCATTAGCATGTCCAGGTCTCTACTGAGATTGATGGACCATGAGTACTATTTCTTATAAATGCATAGTTTATCTGTCATCCATTGTAATCTTTTTTTTTTTTTTTTTTTTGTGTTTAAGGTGACCTCTTTGGCCGGGGGGCTTTTTATTAGATAATTAACAATGTTACAATTATGATGAGGGTACAAC
>CAJVPU010001038.1:0-14240 GCA_910591775.1 Dentiscutata heterogama | reverse complement strand
CGAGAGTAATCCAGCGTTTTGATTGGTTGTTCGTTTATCGGGGGGGGGGGGCTTCAGCGGAGGGGGGGGGTGATGTTAACCGAAGAATCAACTTCGAACGGCCTTATGCAAGTGCGATGTATTTTTTCTATTTGTATGATGCCTCGGCAATTTATTTTTTATTTTTAAAATAAAGGATCCAGGCATGAAGTGCCATTATTTTGAAATACGTTTTTGATGGTCATCCTAATCGTTCTCTGATGTTTAGTTACCTTTATTAACCTATGATTTTACGGCTACTATTTGGATTGAATTCTGATATTTATTCCCCCAACATGTAAGTCGATAAGTTTTTTCGCCATAATATTTACCCTAGTAACCAGTAAAGAACCAATGCCATGGTTAGAAGAATAAACCAGATATAATTCATGTTAAGAGAAGGCATACTCATGAGATGCGCAAGAAACTAAGCTAACTTATCATTTTTTTGTGAAATTAAGATATATTGATCGCCTTTACTGCGAGATATAGTTTACGAGCTAACGATATAAAAACGTGCGTTAAATTCGCAGGTTCGTCCTTAACAAAGCATCAAAACAATTATCGTCGCGCGATATAGCATCAAATAATTAACCGAATAATCAATTTATTTACTACAACATGCCACTCAATTCATCCGACATTTTTTTGCTCGTTATTTTCATCACTGTAATCGTGATCTATGATTTATTTAATCGGGATATCTTGAATATGGAGATACTCCACACAATTATCCCCGGAAACGCAATAATATATATAATTCTCGTTGTAGCATTCATATATCTACGCAAAAATATAATGTCGCCTCAAATCCATCTATAAAAAAAAACTCATTGTATAGAATTTCATTCCGAAAATTGGCCCATATGTATAAATTATGATAACAATAATAATGATTAGGGCTCGAGATGCTTCCTCCTTTAAACGTCTCTACTCCACGAATCTTTTACATTGAAATTCAACGTAAAAAATATCACCATCTACTATTAATAATTTCACATTATACAGGAGGAAGTCACAAAATCGTTACACAGGTGATGAAAATTTTTTTTATATTACAGTCAAACCTTTCTATAATCACACACTTGGGATACGAAAATGTGTGATTATAGAGAAGTGTGACAGTTATAGAGGACAAATTTATTATATTCAATAATAGTTCATTTTTTTAAAAATATGCTTATAAAGAAAATGTGCTTATATAGGAGGTGACTATAGAGAGGTCTGACTGTATTAATTAGCTAATTGTTAGTTTTTTGCACTACAGTGTTTATATAAAGTTGTTGACAATATATTTTTTTTTTTTGACTAACAAACTCTCTCCTGAGCTTTTACTTAACCAGACTTTTAATAACCATGTTAATAAATTTTTCTTTTCTAAAAGTACTTCTTGTCCTTTGATCATTATACAACTTTGTTTATCATTTTTTGTTTTTGAGTTATATACTAGCAGTTTGGATTTTGTGCTATTGATGCTTATGTTATTTGCTTTATAAAATCTGTAGGCTATCTGCAAAGTTTGTTTCATCTGCTCTCTACTTGTTGCTACCCATATTGTATCATCTGCAAATGCAATTATTGCTTGGCTTATTACCTTTTTGCTTTACTTATTTGTTTTCAAATTAATTAACTTGCTTGTATCTATTTTGTACTCAATGCTACTGTCTTCTTATACTCTTCTTAAAAGAGGGTTGTAGAAAATTCTCCAAACTAGAGGTGAGTGTTTTTCTTTGCTCTATACCATCACCTACTATAAATATCTCTGTTGTGCCATATTTAATAATAACTTTAATCTGTCTCTTGTTAAAAAGCTCAATTATAAAGTCTGTTATTTGTTTTGAAAGCTTGATTCTGTTTAGTGAAAGTCTTAAGAATTTAATCGTGACTGAATCATAAACCTTTATCATATCTTGTAACAGTAGCTATAATTCTTTACTATTTTCTCTCATATTCTCTATTATTGCTTCTGTTGCATAAATTGTATCTTTAGTTGAACTTTAGAGAGTCCTGCAAAGTTTGGCTCTTTGAGTATATTTCTTCTAACTATTATACTTGCTAAACAATTGTTTAGTAAATATATTACATATTTTTTAAATATTTTAAGTAGTATAATAGGTCATATATTGCTTAGCTGATAGCTTTAGCTCTTGCTTTTTGGGATTGGGTATACTTGAACTAACTTCTACTTAATTGATATTGTGTTACACTTTATACAAGAGTTTGCAAAGCTTCTAAAGATTTTCTGTATTGTTAAACTTGCTTTTTTGATTAGAGCATATCTGATTATTGATACCCCAGATGCTGTTTTGAGTTTAGTTTCACTTATAGTTGCTATCTCTTTATCTAATGATTTATTTTCACTGAGCTCTACATACCACTTGTCTTGATTTTTCTCAAGTAGACTATAAAATTCTTGTATGATCGCTTTGTTACGGCATACTTCTCTCTCTTTAAATTGATTTCTAAAGTATTTTCTAGTTTTCTTGAGTATCTTATCTGGCTTAGCATGCAGCTTGCTTGAGTTTTCAGACTGCTCATATATATAATCAATTTGAATTTTTCTTGATAATCTTTCTAGTATACTTGAAAGCATTCAACCTATATCACTATCTACTTTCATATCTTTTAGTAATAGCTTTACTAATTTCTAACTCTCTTGTTTTCTTTAATTTTTTCTTAAATACATATTACTACTTAACATCGTTTTGCTTCTTGTACCCAGTTTTCTAAACTGCTTTTGCTAGTTTCAAGCACTCATAGTATTTTATAGTTTTCTTCCTTGTTTACTTTTTTAATTTCTTTATCTATTTCTTTAGTATTTATATAGCTATTTACCTCTTGTATCTTCTTCTTAATAACTTTAATTCAGTCAGGAATTTTTTAAAGTTGTGTAATGCAAATTATTTTATTTTTTGGTAAAAATCTACAATTTTGTAATATATATTTTGGCTAAATTATTGACTGCATTGTTATGCTTTTGTTATTTAGAGCAAAATTGCCTTATAAAGCCTTAGAGATTTCTAAGGATTCCTAAACTATATAGCCTTAGGATACTTTTTGTAAAAAAAAATTTAAAAGATTTTTTAAAACTGATGGTTATTTTTAGATAATAAAAAATGCTTTTGTTTTTTCAATTGAAATTGGGTTTTAGAATACCCTTCTAATATATTTGCAGATCATTCCTATATTACATATAATCCTAGACTATAATTAGTTTGCTTAACCAAACTATCTTTCAGTGAAGCTTTATTGTTTTGGGCTTGTATCTTATGTTGCCACCTTTTTTTGTTATTCTCTTTTTTGATATACTTCTATTTGCTATATACTTGATCTTATTAGATATTGTATTCTATACTTTGTCAATATCATATCAAAGCTACTTTGTCTTAGTATTGCTAGTTTCTTGTTTTTGCTCAAATGCTGTTTTAAATTTTTATAGTAGAACTCTCAATTTTCTTTAGTTGCTTTGTTATACTCAAAAATGGTTCTTGTTATTCCTTTTCTTCATGCTTTTGCTAAACTATAGTTTTTAACTAAGTGTTTTAAAGCAATTGATGCTACTATAATCTTATGATTACTTGCTATTATAAGTTTAGCTTAATTTTTATTTGATTGACTTCAACACTTAGGTTCTTTAATACTCATATCTGATCTATGCATATTTTAGTTTTATTGTTCAACCACATAAAGCTTCTTTGAAATAGGTTAATCTGTCTAAAAGTATTTATAAATTCTTGACTTTAGAACTATTTGTAAAGTAGGAGTACTTTGTTTTTGCCATTACTATATTGATTTTCTTTGTTTAATATACTATCTACTATGTGATTAAAATCCTTATAACAACAAAATGTGATTTTGCTAACTGTGTGATATATTTTTCAATTATTAATTGCTAGAGCTTTTTTTTTTTTATATCATTAGATAGCATATATACTACTATTACTATTAGCTCTACTTGTTTAAAGTAGAAGTAAGCTTCGATCAGATATTCTTCATATCTAATTATTTTGCCTAAATGTTTTTCCTATTTCATCTCAACTAGTATACCAACTTCTGAATTTTTTTTTTTTCAATTTTTATCTATAACCAAAAGCCTTTATAATTGTTCTTGTTCATGCTAAATCTAAAATCTCTTTCTCTTGTATTTGTTTCTACCAATCCTAGAATTTCTATTTCTTCATTGATAGCCTATCCAACTATTGTCTTTAACTTTAGTTTGTTGCTTTTTAGCCCATTAATGTTATGATATATAATTCTTAGGTCTAACTCCTGCTTGCATAAAAGAGTGTTCATGTTTTCTCTTACATTTTTTCTTTCTTTTAATGTATTCTCCTTTTCAAAATTATTTGTAAACACTACTCGCTCTTTAGAAATGTCTATAGCATTTTTTAGAATCGATTGGGAGCTGTACTTCTACTATTGCTTTTTTTTATTTTGTCTAGCCTATTTAGAATCTTCTTTAATAGACACCTCTAACTACCATTTTATAGAAGCCTTCTTGCTATACCTGACTGGGTTTCTTTCCCATAAATTGGCTTAGCTGCACTGTAGAATATAGTTAAACCTTTTTTTTTGGCTATATTTCTTTTTGCTACTACTATGTTATCTGCTTTATTGTTCTCTTTATTTAAGTAATAATTTGCTACTTGCTTCAATCTTTTTTCTTTTGGGCCAGATTTTGATTTCTTTATTCTTGCTACAATATTTGTCTCTTCTACTCATTTCAATCTTGTATTATAGTAGTATACTCTTGTTTAAAGTGCTGTTAGGTAGTCTTCTTTTAATGCAAAGTAGATACTTGCTAGGCCTTTTTGATTTTCATTTCTATTAGCAAAGATATATACTGCTTTTGCTTAGATATTTCTTAACTATCTTAATATTGCTGTCTTAATAGCTAACAATAGTAGATTTTTAATTACTGTCTTGTAATGACTTCTCTCTTTCAAGATTTCTGTATCAAATTTGCCTTGGCTTAGCCTTTACATTTTTTTTTTCAGATGAACTGCCTATATACTTTGTAGCATTTCTTTTTATTTTGTATCTTTTGATCTAATATTTACATATGCTATCTTGGCTTTGCCTTGAGGCTTAAATTGTTCTACTATTGCTTTGCTATAAAAACTTAGATATTTTCTAATCTGAGATACTCTTATTTGTATTAGCAAGTCCCAGATCATAATGTTTAATGTTTCATATTCTTTTGTCTTTCTACTATTTGCAATTATTGCTTGTCTATCTGTGGCCCATATTGATATATATATATTGATCATTAGATTTACTAGTGTTTTCTCTGTTGCTATGACCTGGGCTTGGCTTATCTTAGGTATTATATATTCTTTACTATACTTGCCATCATCATATATACTAGTAGTACTATATGACCTGGTTTAGAAGTTTCTGCTATATTTATACAGATCTTCTCTTCATTGCTTTTCTGCAAAATTTTTTCTTTGGCAAATAGGAGATTATGAACCTTTTTGTCTTTAAGTTTTTCTGTACTATAATTATTTTGGCTACTTCCTTGTCTTATTAAGCACACTATGTTGCTTCTTTTCTCTGCTTTTTTTGTATTAGAACTTAATATCCACTTACTTTTATCTTCTGCTTGCAGAAATTCTGTATAATCATATAACTCTATAATACTTCTATACAAATATATTGTTTCTGGTTTTGCTTTTATTATTTCTGCTATTTTTCTGTCTTTTCTGAGTACTATTTTTCTATACTTTTTCTAATTGAAAACTGCTCATCTGGTGATTTCTTAAAGATCTTTTAATATCTATCAAGCTTTATACTATTGCTTAGTTTTAACACCTCTGGCTAGTTGCTACTTGTTATTGTATTTAATATTTTGTTTTATTTCTTACTATAGCACCGTATAAACTTGTTTGTTTACTGTTTGTTTTGACTACCAAGTTATATTGTAGTTGTTTGCTTGTTAATCTTTCTTGTTTATTAGATATACTTCTTTGTTTACTTATTGTTTACTTGACTCTTTTTATTTACTTGTTTAGTTTTTTATTAGTATTTTGGGCTTATTGTTTACATAGCTTTATATATATCATGTGCCTATTGTTTATGTAGCTTTTTGTATAACTTGATAACAAAGTCAAATACAATCTGCTATTTTTTGCAAGTTTTAATAAAGAGGCTTTGTGTTTTAGTTAAGTTTGTAGTCTTTTTCTAGACTTGTATTTTTTTTTTTTAGATAGGCTTGACTCACTAACTAGTATCTTGTACTCAAGTTTGGTCTTTTTCTAGCTTTGTTGCTTGAGTAACAAAACTTTTATAATTGTAAAGTGTAGTCTTTAGAGCTTTAGTTTGTCATGTCTTCTAGTTTGATTTTGATTTTGAATTTTGAACAGTGTTGTTTTTTTAGCTTGGAAGCCTTGAGTTGTATCTACTTATTTATTCTCTTTCTCATATAGTAGTATTAGTCACAGCAATCTTGCTATAGTGTTTTAACTGGGCAAATTCTGCTATTTTTGTTTTCTCTGTATGTAGTCATGGTGATTAGCAAAAGGAGTTTAATTAACTTTATTTTATTTTAATTTTTTATTTATTTTAATTTGTTTTAGAAAATCTAAAGATGAAAAAGCAGCTTTATTATTGCTAATTTAGTTGTTTCAAGAATAATAAAAATAGCTATAATTATTTTTAAAATATTTTGTTTCAATATCCACTGCTTTTCATTATATGAGGTTATAATTAAATTTTGTCAACTAAGGTATATAACTTTGAATTCATTAATGCTAGTAGTATTAAGTATTTATATAAGCTAAATTATTAAAGCTTTATAAAAAATTGTAGCGCAAAATAATATTGCAATATATAAAAAAGTTTGAATATAAAACTACATAAACTTGCATTTAGATCTATACAAGATATTGCATAAAAAATATATTTGTAGCATATAAAAAAATACAAATTCTGTACAATAATACACATACTAATATGCAATTTATATGTTTTTTCATATATTGTCTTGTATATATTTACATACAGGTAATATATAATAATATATTTATATTCTGTATATGGATTTGTATATATTATTCCATATGCAAACAAGTATTATTCCTTAAATTATAATACAAGCAAATTTGCTTGTATTATAATTTAAGGAATAATACTTGTTTGCATATGGAATAATATATACAAATCCATATACAGAATATAAATATATTATTATATATTACCTGTATGTAAATATATACAAGACAATATATGAAAAAACATATAAATTGCATATTAGTATGTGTATTATTGTACAGAATTTGTATTTTTTTATATGCTACAAATATATTTTTTATGCAATATCTTGTATAGATCTAAATGCAAGTTTATGTAGTTTTATATTCAAACTTTTTTATATATTGCAATATTATTTTGCGCTACAATTTTTTATAAAGCTTTAATAATTTAGCTTATATAAATACTTAATACTACTAGCATTAATGAATTCAAAGTTATATACCTTAGTTGACAAAATTTAATTATAACCTCATATAATGAAAAGCAGTGGATATTGAAACAAAATATTTTAAAAATAATTATAGCTATTTTTATTATTCTTGAAACAACTAAATTAGCAATAATAAAGCTGCTTTTTCATCTTTAGATTTTCTAAAACAAATTAAAATAAATAAAAAATTAAAATAAAATAAAGTTAATTAAACTCCTTTTGCTAATCACCATGACTACATACAGAGAAAACAAAAATAGCAGAATTTGCCCAGTTAAAACACTATAGCAAGATTGCTGTGACTAATACTACTATATGAGAAAGAGAATAAATAAGTAGATACAACTCAAGGCTTCCAAGCTAAAAAAACAACACTGTTCAAAATTCAAAATCAAAATCAAACTAGAAGACATGACAAACTAAAGCTCTAAAGACTACACTTTACAATTATAAAAGTTTTGTTACTCAAGCAACAAAGCTAGAAAAAGACCAAACTTGAGTACAAGATACTAGTTAGTGAGTCAAGCCTATCTAAAAAAAAAAAATACAAGTCTAGAAAAAGACTACAAACTTAACTAAAACACAAAGCCTCTTTATTAAAACTTGCAAAAAATAGCAGATTGTATTTGACTTTGTTATCAAGTTATACAAAAAGCTACATAAACAATAGGCACATGATATATATAAAGCTATGTAAACAATAAGCCCAAAATACTAATAAAAAACTAAACAAGTAAATAAAAAGAGTCAAGTAAACAATAAGTAAACAAAGAAGTATATCTAATAAACAAGAAAGATTAACAAGCAAACAACTACAATATAACTTGGTAGTCAAAACAAACAGTAAACAAACAAGTTTATACGGTGCTATAGTAAGAAATAAAACAAAATATTAAATACAATAACAAGTAGCAACTAGCCAGAGGTGTTAAAACTAAGCAATAGTATAAAGCTTGATAGATATTAAAAGATCTTTAAGAAATCACCAGATGAGCAGTTTTCAATTAGAAAAAGTATAGAAAAATAGTACTCAGAAAAGACAGAAAAATAGCAGAAATAATAAAAGCAAAACCAGAAACAATATATTTGTATAGAAGTATTATAGAGTTATATGATTATACAGAATTTCTGCAAGCAGAAGATAAAAGTAAGTGGATATTAAGTTCTAATACAAAAAAAGCAGAGAAAAGAAGCAACATAGTGTGCTTAATAAGACAAGGAAGTAGCCAAAATAATTATAGTACAGAAAAACTTAAAGACAAAAAGGTTCATAATCTCCTATTTGCCAAAGAAAAAATTTTGCAGAAAAGCAATGAAGAGAAGATCTGTATAAATATAGCAGAAACTTCTAAACCAGGTCATATAGTACTACTAGTATATATGATGATGGCAAGTATAGTAAAGAATATATAATACCTAAGATAAGCCAAGCCCAGGTCATAGCAACAGAGAAAACACTAGTAAATCTAATGATCAATATATATATATCAATATGGGCCACAGATAGACAAGCAATAATTGCAAATAGTAGAAAGACAAAAGAATATGAAACATTAAACATTATGATCTGGGACTTGCTAATACAAATAAGAGTATCTCAGATTAGAAAATATCTAAGTTTTTATAGCAAAGCAATAGTAGAACAATTTAAGCCTCAAGGCAAAGCCAAGATAGCATATGTAAATATTAGATCAAAAGATACAAAATAAAAAGAAATGCTACAAAGTATATAGGCAGTTCATCTGAAAAAAAAAATGTAAAGGCTAAGCCAAGGCAAATTTGATACAGAAATCTTGAAAGAGAGAAGTCATTACAAGACAGTAATTAAAAATCTACTATTGTTAGCTATTAAGACAGCAATATTAAGATAGTTAAGAAATATCTAAGCAAAAGCAGTATATATCTTTGCTAATAGAAATGAAAATCAAAAAGGCCTAGCAAGTATCTACTTTGCATTAAAAGAAGACTACCTAACAGCACTTTAAACAAGAGTATACTACTATAATACAAGATTGAAATGAGTAGAAGAGACAAATATTGTAGCAAGAATAAAGAAATCAAAATCTGGCCCAAAAGAAAAAAGATTGAAGCAAGTAGCAAATTATTACTTAAATAAAGAGAACAATAAAGCAGATAACATAGTAGTAGCAAAAAGAAATATAGCCAAAAAAAAAGGTTTAACTATATTCTACAGTGCAGCTAAGCCAATTTATGGGAAAGAAACCCAGTCAGGTATAGCAAGAAGGCTTCTATAAAATGGTAGTTAGAGGTGTCTATTAAAGAAGATTCTAAATAGGCTAGACAAAATAAAAAAAAGCAATAGTAGAAGTACAGCTCCCAATCGATTCTAAAAAATGCTATAGACATTTCTAAAGAGCGAGTAGTGTTTACAAATAATTTTGAAAAGGAGAATACATTAAAAGAAAGAAAAAATGTAAGAGAAAACATGAACACTCTTTTATGCAAGCAGGAGTTAGACCTAAGAATTATATATCATAACATTAATGGGCTAAAAAGCAACAAACTAAAGTTAAAGACAATAGTTGGATAGGCTATCAATGAAGAAATAGAAATTCTAGGATTGGTAGAAACAAATACAAGAGAAAGAGATTTTAGATTTAGCATGAACAAGAACAATTATAAAGGCTTTTGGTTATAGATAAAAATTGAAAAAAAAAAAATTCAGAAGTTGGTATACTAGTTGAGATGAAATAGGAAAAACATTTAGGCAAAATAATTAGATATGAAGAATATCTGATCGAAGCTTACTTCTACTTTAAACAAGTAGAGCTAATAGTAATAGTAGTATATATGCTATCTAATGATATAAAAAAAAAAAAGCTCTAGCAATTAATAATTGAAAAATATATCACACAGTTAGCAAAATCACATTTTGTTGTTATAAGGATTTTAATCACATAGTAGATAGTATATTAAACAAAGAAAATCAATATAGTAATGGCAAAAACAAAGTACTCCTACTTTACAAATAGTTCTAAAGTCAAGAATTTATAAATACTTTTAGACAGATTAACCTATTTCAAAGAAGCTTTATGTGGTTGAACAATAAAACTAAAATATGCATAGATCAGATATGAGTATTAAAGAACCTAAGTGTTGAAGTCAATCAAATAAAAATTAAGCTAAACTTATAATAGCAAGTAATCATAAGATTATAGTAGCATCAATTGCTTTAAAACACTTAGTTAAAAACTATAGTTTAGCAAAAGCATGAAGAAAAGGAATAACAAGAACCATTTTTGAGTATAACAAAGCAACTAAAGAAAATTGAGAGTTCTACTATAAAAATTTAAAACAGCATTTGAGCAAAAACAAGAAACTAGCAATACTAAGACAAAGTAGCTTTGATATGATATTGACAAAGTATAGAATACAATATCTAATAAGATCAAGTATATAGCAAATAGAAGTATATCAAAAAAGAGAATAACAAAAAAAGGTGGCAACATAAGATACAAGCCCAAAACAATAAAGCTTCACTGAAAGATAGTTTGGTTAAGCAAACTAATTATAGTCTAGGATTATATGTAATATAGGAATGATCTGCAAATATATTAGAAGGGTATTCTAAAACCCAATTTCAATTGAAAAAACAAAAGCATTTTTTATTATCTAAAAATAACCATCAGTTTTAAAAAATCTTTTAAATTTTTTTTTACAAAAAGTATCCTAAGGCTATATAGTTTAGGAATCCTTAGAAATCTCTAAGGCTTTATAAGGCAATTTTGCTCTAAATAACAAAAGCATAACAATGCAGTCAATAATTTAGCCAAAATATATATTACAAAATTGTAGATTTTTACCAAAAAATAAAATAATTTGCATTACACAACTTTAAAAAATTCCTGACTGAATTAAAGTTATTAAGAAGAAGATACAAGAGGTAAATAGCTATATAAATACTAAAGAAATAGATAAAGAAATTAAAAAAGTAAACAAGGAAGAAAACTATAAAATACTATGAGTGCTTGAAACTAGCAAAAGCAGTTTAGAAAACTGGGTACAAGAAGCAAAACGATGTTAAGTAGTAATATGTATTTAAGAAAAAATTAAAGAAAACAAGAGAGTTAGAAATTAGTAAAGCTATTACTAAAAGATATGAAAGTAGATAGTGATATAGGTTGAATGCTTTCAAGTATACTAGAAAGATTATCAAGAAAAATTCAAATTGATTATATATATGAGCAGTCTGAAAACTCAAGCAAGCTGCATGCTAAGCCAGATAAGATACTCAAGAAAACTAGAAAATACTTTAGAAATCAATTTAAAGAGAGAGAAGTATGCCGTAACAAAGCGATCATACAAGAATTTTATAGTCTACTTGAGAAAAATCAAGACAAGTGGTATGTAGAGCTCAGTGAAAATAAATCATTAGATAAAGAGATAGCAACTATAAGTGAAACTAAACTCAAAACAGCATCTGGGGTATCAATAATCAGATATGCTCTAATCAAAAAAGCAAGTTTAACAATACAGAAAATCTTTAGAAGCTTTGCAAACTCTTGTATAAAGTGTAACACAATATCAATTAAGTAGAAGTTAGTTCAAGTATACCCAATCCCAAAAAGCAAGAGCTAAAGCTATCAGCTAAGCAATATATGACCTATTATACTACTTAAAATATTTAAAAAATATGTAATATATTTACTAAACAATTGTTTAGCAAGTATAATAGTTAGAAGAAATATACTCAAAGAGCCAAACTTTGCAGGACTCTCTAAAGTTCAACTAAAGATACAATTTATGCAACAGAAGCAATAATAGAGAATATGAGAGAAAATAGTAAAGAATTATAGCTACTGTTACAAGATATGATAAAGGTTTATGATTCAGTCACGATTAAATTCTTAAGACTTTCACTAAACAGAATCAAGCTTTCAAAACAAATAACAGACTTTATAATTGAGCTTTTTAACAAGAGACAGATTAAAGTTATTATTAAATATGGCACAACAGAGATATTTATAGTAGGTGATGGTATAGAGCAAAGAAAAACACTCACCTCTAGTTTGGAGAATTTTCTACAACCCTCTTTTAAGAAGAGTATAAGAAGACAGTAGCATTGAGTACAAAATAGATACAAGCAAGTTAATTAATTTGAAAACAAATAAGTAAAGCAAAAAGGTAATAAGCCAAGCAATAATTGCATTTGCAGATGATACAATATGGGTAGCAACAAGTAGAGAGCAGATGAAACAAACTTTGCAGATAGCCTACAGATTTTATAAAGCAAATAACATAAGCATCAATAGCACAAAATCCAAACTGCTAGTATATAACTCAAAAACAAAAAATGATAAACAAAGTTGTATAATGATCAAAGGACAAGAAGTACTTTTAGAAAAGAAAAATTTATTAACATGGTTATTAAAAGTCTGGTTAAGTAAAAGCTCAGGAGAGAGTTTGTTAGTCAAAAAAAAAAAATATATTGTCAACAACTTTATATAAACACTGTAGTGCAAAAAACTAACAATTAGCTAATTAATACAGTCAGACCTCTCTATAGTCACCTCCTATATAAGCACATTTTCTTTATAAGCATATTTTTAAAAAAATGAACTATTATTGAATATAATAAATTTGTCCTCTATAACTGTCACACTTCTCTATAATCACACATTTTCGTATCCCAAGTGTGTGATTATAGAAAGGTTTGACTGTAATATAAAAAAAATTTTCATCACCTGTGTAACGATTTTGTGACTTCCTCCTGTATAATGTGAAATTATTAATAGTAGATGGTGATATTTTTTACGTTGAATTTCAATGTAAAAGATTCGTGGAGTAGAGACGTTTAAAGGAGGAAGCATCTCGAGCCCTAATCATTATTATTGTTATCATAATTTATACATATGGGCCAATTTTCGGAATGAAATTCTATACAATGAGTTTTTTTTTATAGATGGATTTGAGGCGACATTATATTTTTGCGTAGATATATGAATGCTACAACGAGAATTATATATATTATTGCGTTTCCGGGGATAATTGTGTGGAGTATCTCCATATTCAAGATATCCCGATTAAATAAATCATAGATCACGATTACAGTGATGAAAATAACGAGCAAAAAAATGTCGGATGAATTGAGTGGCATGTTGTAGTAAATAAATTGATTATTCGGTTAATTATTTGATGCTATATCGCGCGACGATAATTGTTTTGATGCTTTGTTAAGGACGAACCTGCGAATTTAACGCACGTTTTTATATCGTTAGCTCGTAAACTATATCTCGCAGTAAAGGCGATCAATATATCTTAATTTCACAAAAAAATGATAAGTTAGCTTAGTTTCTTGCGCATCTCATGAGTATGCCTTCTCTTAACATGAATTATATCTGGTTTATTCTTCTAACCATGGCATTGGTTCTTTACTGGTTACTAGGGTAAATATTATGGCGAAAAAACTTATCGACTTACATGTTGGGGGAATAAATATCAGAATTCAATCCAAATAGTAGCCGTAAAATCATAGGTTAATAAAGGTAACTAAACATCAGAGAACGATTAGGATGACCATCAAAAACGTATTTCAAAATAATGGCACTTCATGCCTGGATCCTTTATTTTAAAAATAAAAAATAAATTGCCGAGGCATCATACAAATAGAAAAAATACATCGCACTTGCATAAGGCCGTTCGAAGTTGATTCTTCGGTTAACATCACCCCCCCCCTCCGCTGAAGCCCCCCCCCCCCGATAAACGAACAACCAATCAAAACGCTGGATTACTCTCG
>CAJVPU010001037.1:0-14242 GCA_910591775.1 Dentiscutata heterogama | reverse complement strand
AAAGTTCACCGGGATTCACCTATTCGTTATCCTTGCAAAGAATATGGTTGTGTTAAGTTAACTAATTCTGGTTATGACTATTGTGATACTTATACGCAGAAACATTATAAAAGAAAGTATAGGCATCAGAAAAAGCTAAAGAAGATAGTACAAAATAAATCTGAGGTAAAAGAATCTTAGTAATTAATGTACAATATATACCTATTGATTAGAGGTTACGTCTAAGTTTTTTTCTAGAATGAGAATTAGGACAGAAAAAATACATAGTAATAACCGACACAAGTTGACACGAGTTCGTCTTAAGTAAAAAAAATTGGTAGAAAGATAGGTTCTTGGAAGTCTGAATTTGAAAAAAACTGTTCTCGATAACTATTACAAGTTGTCACAAGTTGTTACAAGTTTGTTTTAGATAAAAAAATTGATAAAAAGATAGGTTCTTGGAAGTCTGAGTTCGAAAAAAACTGTTCTCAATAACTGTTACAGCTATTACAAGTTTCTTAGAAAAATTTTTTTAACCGTAGCTTTTTACTTTTTTTCTATAGGTGTATCATATATATATTAAGGGCAGGTGTATATGTATATGTACTATAGGTAAGTATATGTATCATATGTATTATAGGTATCGAATAGATTATATATATACATATATATTGGGTATATGTATGTATGCTGGATATATGTGATGGGTATATATCAAAGGTATACCATGGGAAAGAGTTTTTTTTTCTTTTAGAATTCTACCATTTTACTTAAGTAACTTGTGACAGATATAAAGAAGTAATCAAGAGAGAAATGAAAAGGCTCAAAACTTTTCTTCCATATCAAAGAGCTGTCACAAGTTCTGTCACAAGTACCTGCAAACAACTAGTAACATCTAGTGGCAACTTGTGACAAAAAATTGGCATACTTTAATAGATCGAGGTGAGTAAACATATATCTTGCTACTAGGGACAAAATAAAATGATATCATATTTGATAGCATACTTGATAGCATACCTGATAGCAATTAAGCGACGCATATTTGATAGCAGTTCAGATAATGTGAATATAGCATACCCAATAGTGTGAATGTAGCATGCCTGATAGCATATGATAGCATACTTGATAGCGTGAATGTAGCATGCCCAGATAATGTGTATATAGCATATCTGATAGCAGAAGTGTGACGACGTAAACGTAAAATTGTCATCATATTTTTTTATAGTTTGTGGATACCCAAGTGTGACGACGAACTCATGAACCAATCGTCACTCAAATGACGATGCAAGCGTGAATCATTCGTCACTCGAATGATGGAGTGAATACTAATATATTTCTGATGACGCAAGTGCGAATCGTTCATCACTCGAATGACGAAGCGAATACTAATATATCTCTGACGACGCAATCACGAATCATTCGTCATTCAAGTGACGACGCAAACATGAATCGATCGTCATTCCCATAAGTAGGTAACAACCTAATGTAAGTAGGTATCACTATATATATAGTGATACCTACTACAATCTACATAATAGAAAACATGTTCCTTATCTTTTCTCATCTTTTTTATAATGTACCACCTCGTCAAAGTTGATCGTTTTTGAAAGCTCTCACTCTGGCACATCTTCTGAACTACTACTCAAGCCAAAAAATTTTGAACCAAAAAAACATCAGATGGCTAAAGACAAAATGGTTACTCATCTTCAGAGCAGTCATATTTTATAAGAAAACGTTAGTTTTTTATGTTTTTTATATCGTTAGAATTGTAGAAAGCTCAGCTATAAATTTGGCTTAAGGTACGTTATATATTACAACTAAGGTTTTAGACGAAATCTGTATAAACGTAACTGGTTCGATTTGTGTAACATTCGAAAATCATAGTAGAAAATTTTAGATGTGACAAATCGCGTGACTGTTATGAAAATCATATGATAAAAATTTAGATGTGACAAATCGGGTGCCTGATACAGTAGATGTGCTAACGCGCTTAATATTATTATTAACGTTAGCATTCTAAGTGAACTTATAATACAATAATGTTAAAAACAATGTAATATTTTGTAAAGGTATTTTCTATGCAAATGATTCAGTACAGGCTCTGGCTTTAATCATAATTTGAAAAAAAATAGAAAGCCAAAAAATGCACGAACAAAACGAATTCTCAAGAAGCGTGAACCAAAAGTAGAAGAAAATGTTAAAACTGCAATTTTTATCCGTGGCAGTACGACAAGCCAAGTGGTTAACGATGCATTATCTGATCTCGTATGTGTCTTTTCCTGCATAAAAGAAAAAATAGCGAATTTAATCCATATCTTTTAATTTTAATCTATTCAAAACCATAATTAGTGTCGTCTGAGAAGATCTAATTCAATAAACTTTACCAAGAAAAACAACATTCATCCGTTTGAAGATGATACATCAATGAATTTCTTTTGCGCAAAAAACGATGCATCCTTGTTTGTTATTGGATCACACTCGAAAAAAAGACCTCATAATTTAGTTTTCGGAAGAATGTTTGATGGACAGGTGTTAGATATGATCGAAGTTGGAATTGAAAAGGCGATCACCATGAGTGAAATAAAAGTAGGTATGTTTATTTAATATCTGCTATTATTATTTATATGAAGTTATTTATAAATTTACCATTATCACCATTCATTATCAAAGTCACAAAAATGTTCTGTGGGCATGAAACCTCTCTTTATCTTCAATGGTGACTTGTTTGAAACTTCACAAGTTCATAAAACTTTTAAAAATATGATGTTGGATTTCTTTCGAGGCCAAACTTTAGAATCAATTAATATTTCAGGATTAGAATATGTTATTTCTATAACTGCTACTGGATCAATTGTCGATTCTGATAGTACTGCGCCATCGACTTCTGATGGAAAAATTTTTTTTAGAGTTTATACAATTCAGATGACCAAATCGGGACAAAAAGCACCAAGAATTGAATTAGAAGAGATGGGACCAAGTTATGATTTCAAACTTAGGAGGACTAAATTTGCAAAAGAGGAGGTTTATAAAATTGCAACCAAGGTTCCCAAAACGTTAAAGGTATTTACGATAAAATATATTTAACGCTTTTATATAATTAGTTCATTGAAGTATGTTAAATGTTTCACATTTATAGCCAAAGAAGGTAAAGAATATTGATGTTAATGAAATTGGTGACAAAGTGGGTCACATTCATGTTGGAAGGCAAGATTTTAGTAAGCTCCAGACAAGAAAAATGAAAGGTCTCAAGAGAATACCCGAAGATGATGATCAAACAGAAGACTGGTCACATAAGAAACGGAAAGTTTAGAGAGGGGTCACAATAATTCTTATTCCTTTGATATTTTTGTCAAGTAGAGAAGTATTAAAGGTATTTTCCCTTTTTTAGTACGATTTACATTACATTGTTAATAATGCTTCTAGAAATTTTTTCTTAATACTAACAAATTTGTTAGTGAAGATGTAACAACTAGCATTAATCAAAATTTTCAAAATAAAAAAAAAAAGTATATTAAAACAACAAAAAAAAAAATTAAGCTATAAATGGGATCATAGCTTTTCTATCTTTTGGATAATCTTTGAATTCTTTGCGATAAGCCTTATGTTTTTTGATAGCCCATAGATACATTTGATAAAATCCAGCAACGATAAAAAGCCATGCTATAAAATTAATAAACAGTTATTAACGATGGACGAAATTTCGAGATGTTAATTTGTCTTACTTAGGCTTACCTGCCAATGAATTGGTCAAGACACAGATACTAAACCAGGCGACAATCTCAAAGAAATAATTGGGACAGGAGACTAATCCAAACCCATACCCGTAGGGAATTTTGCGAACACGAGTGCCCGGCGGACGAAGGTTTCGAAGCGTGATATGAGTACTAAAATTAGAAATTTGTGCATACTAAAATAGGGAATAAATACTGGTTTAATTCATAATTATCAAAAGTTAAAAGAACAGAATTTTTACTCACCACAAAAAGTGCTACGCAAGCCCAGATATACCATTCATTGCGTTCACCACCCGAAGTTCCTGATGCATTCCAAGGACCATAAACCCAGTATGCCAGATTTGCACCACTCAAAGCGTGATAATGAAAAGAATTTTTAAACACATTCTTGAAAGGCATAGTGCCGTGTGAGAAACGATGAACAAAGAGAGTTTCTAGTTCGCGTTTTGCAAAATGGGCCATAATCATGTAAAATGTAAATCTGACCATGAGGAAAAAAAAGAAAATTAGCAAGCAAAAACGTTGATATCATAAAAAAACGCGTATGTATTTGAAAAAGTCATTACTCTTGCATTTTGCTATGTTCAAAATCCTCGGCATAGATTTGAGATTTAAAATAATAAAATATTGGATGAATGACGAGAGGACCGAAATATTCAATTAGAAATACCGTTTTCCAACTTATTTGTGGACCTTTTTTAATATATAATTTGATTAAAATTTACAATGTCTATAAACGAAAAATGTATTTTTCATATCTCACCTAAGTCTTTGAACGCAACGGTATCGCCATTCTTTATATCATATTCATTCAGAGTTTTACCCTCTTGCAAAACCTTTTCATTAAAAGTCAAGCGTTGACGGTCAGGATAATATTTTGGTATTTTTTTATATATTGCTTTTTTCAAGTCATCGACTATTGGGTCTTCTGGAAGGTCAATTTTAACAGGAGGTTTTTGAGTTTTTCCACGAAATGAAATTGTTATTTGCATTTTGGACTTTTGTATTGGGCACGAAAGTGAAAGGGGACATGATAGTGATAGATATGATAAATATTCAGGCGATACCGATTGGGTAGATGATAAATAACGATAACTGATAAGGATAAAAGCCTCGTGAAAATAAATCTGCATGACAGATCTACTACGTATAAATTAGCGTTAGTATTCTTTGAAAGGTAGTGATTGTATTTTAATTGTATTAACGTTAAACGGTTTTCTTATTATTCTTTAATATTATATATTTTTCGTTTAACGTTGAAGAATAAATATGGTATTTTATTTTTTTATTAAAACTTTCATTCTTATTCTCGCTCTAAATTCTTTTTCATGTCCTAAAGAGTAATTTAACACTTTACACAACGACCGCTGTAATACTTCTTGATGGTGAAGGAAATAGAATTCTTGCAAAATATTATGGCAATAAAAATCCATATCCCACTCCAAAAGAACAAAAAGTTTTTGAAAAAGGATTATTCGATAAAACCAGAAGAGCGAATGGTAATTTTTATTTTATTTTATTTAGAGGCAATTTATTAATTTGGTACTTAAAAATCGTTTTTTTTTTTTTGCTCATTAGGCGAAATTATTCTCTATGATAATCATGTAGTTCTTTACCGTAGTAATATTGACGTCTTTTTTTACGTTGTTGGATCCGTAGAAGAAAATGAACTTTTGTTAAGCACTATCTTGAATGCATTTTATGATGCAGTTTCTAGTTTATTAAGGTTTGAACATTTCATATTCTTGGTTTGTGTGAAATTAATTTTTTTTAAATAAGTCGAATTTAAACAAATTTAATGAAATATTTAGACATCAAGTTGAAAAAAGAACAATTGCTGATAACCTGGACCTTGTAGTTCTTGCTTTAGATGAAACAATAGATGATGGGTAAAGAACTTATTTGTTTCGAATGTATTTTATATGAGATGTTGTTAATTAATTCAGTTGACCATTTCTTTAGCATTGCTTTGGAAACCGATTCAAGTGTTATTGTATCTCGCGTAACTCGACCCCGCACTGATACTACAGATATTCCTATCACAGAGCAAACATTCATTCAAGCATATCATACGGCAAGAGAACGAGTTACTGAGCGATTGTTACGTGGAGTATAATTACATTTAAGTATGGATTTAACAATTAATTTTAGAGGAAATTAATAGACGGAATAAGTTATAGTGTGTATAGATTAAATTAACAACACGTCTCATTAATTTGATATGAAAATCCTTGTAAAATATATATTTAGGGTTTTGAAAGTTCTAATTTTTATTTAAAATCAAAATATATCAATAATATAAAATTTTTGATCAAAAGTAGATGTCTAGCATATAACATTATCAGAATTTTATTGTACTTTAGAGACCCCTATGAATAAGTATACAAATGGAATCAGCACATGAATAACGATGGGAGAATTAAAAATATTTACGTGCAAAAAAAAAAAAACAAACCTCGCTTTCATTTGCAAAATTAGCCAAACTTTTTTTCTCACAGCTTCTTTGAAACGTGCTTCAGAAATTTCTCTTCTAATTCTTTTCCTCCTAATTGTGGGTTTTTCATAATATCTATTGCGGCGTACTTCTTGACGTATTTTATTATTGTTTAAGACACTCCATAATCTCCTGTAACACATCATAACATTACCAGAAACAGGAATCGATCTACCAGCTGTTGGGCCTCTATTACCTTCTTCGGGACGAGATATCGAGGGGCTAGGTGTGTACATAATAGACGGTGGAGGATCAAAGGGGGTAGGAACTTTAGAAATTTTATTAGACTTGGTATGCTTTTTATGAATGAATTGAGGGATGCATTTCGTTAAAGTATTATTATGCAATACAAATAAATTGTTTGTAGTGGGATTATTTGTTGGAAAAAACAAACTAGACATAGTTTGTCTGGTGTAATTTAAGATTTTAACACGTGATAACATAACTAAATTAATGATGAATTTTCGTTAGCGATAATTATGAATTATATATTCAAGAAATATATATATATTTTTTTTAGCGTTAGAAATTAAAAATAACACACCTTTGTACAGAGTTTCGAATTTTGGTGAACCAAAACCTTATGTATGCCACACTTGATATAACAAACTCTTGATAGTGAACTCCTGATATAACGATGCTAAACTTAAACCAGAATAAGAAATTCACTCGATATAGTGATACTCTCGTACGGCTATAACGAGAGTCATTCGTATAATGTTACACTCACATTGATACTCACATAGATTATATAAAGAATTGAATTCATTGGTCAGATAATCAGCATGAAAGTTAGTGGGAGAATAATCAGCCAATCAATAGACATAACTTGTATTAACATGGACTATATTTATATAGCGATAGACGATTATTGATCAAATATTGATATAGCGAGTACGATAAGGTTTCGAAAAAGACCTGGGAGTTACGAAAATAGAAAGTACCGGCATTATAAAAGTTTGACCAGTATTACAGTATTATATACAGTATATATGTATATATTATATATATATATACTGTATTATTGTATTGTTTTAAATATATAGACTTTATTTTTAATTACAGTACAGCAGTATATAGTTATTTTACTAGAAGAATAGAACCTATTAAGGGTCCGAAGAACTGCATTTTTTTGTTCTGTGAAACGCCCCTGTGCTTAGGTACTATATAGTGCTGATAAATAAAGATGAAATAAAATTATAGTGGTGAGATAATTTCATCACTATTTGGTAAAATTGTGTTTGAATTTGAAATTAAATTTCACCAGCATCTGATTGCAATTACAAAACTAGAGATAATAGAGATAATGAACTTAATTTCACTAATTTAGAAATTATTTTCGCCACTCTGATTAATTTTCACCAGCGTTTTTTTTTTTTTTTTTAATCACAACTGCAAATTTGTAACGTTTATCAATTATCCAATCAAATTTAAAGTACTATTGTTAGCTAAGCATGTGATTTGTCTGATTTGTTGTCTGGTGATTTATGTAATTGCTATTTGTAAACAAGTATGTAGGACAGCCTAATTGAGCGTACATACGTACTTAACATTAAAACCTAACATTAATATCCTATCGTTATTTTGTTCAGTTGTAATTTTTTGTAATTTCCTTACTTTGCTAAAGTATAAAAAAAAAGTATGAGCTCAACTGAAGACGTTAAAAACGTGCCTACATCACCACCTACAACAACCTATAAATTCAAAGTTAATAAGACTTATCACAATAAAATGCATATTCCTCGGAGAAAAACTATTCAAAACTTTTTTGAGTTTGTATGTTTTTTTATTTCTTTTTTTTTATTTAAAGAAAAACGATGCACTTACTTTATAAAATTGAAAATTGATTTTTATGTTTATTTTTTTTGGTGCATGAATTGATTTTAAACAAACTTAAAATTGATTTCAAATTATACTTTGATTTCTTAGCAAAAAAAGTGCCTTGAAATACACGCCGAATACTATCAAGGAATTTCGAATCTCTTAAAAGATACCGATGTCTCATTATTCTTGGCCGCACCATCTCCGGGAATCGATCCCCTTCAAATAATCAACGAAACAGGAATGGTAATTAGCGGCATGCTTGCTCCCGGTATGAGTGGATACTCTGTTGGCCAAAATTATAGTAATAGAAGATTAAAAAGACATATTGGAGATGATGTTGAAATAAGTGGTGAAGAGGCTTATAATTCCGAAAATCAAAGAGCACATAAACATAGGCGAGCGCCAAGACAACTTTGGACAGATGATGAAGTAGAACGGTTGAAAGCAGCTTACGATAAACATAACGGCGATTGGGAATTAATTATTAAAGAATTCGAACCTGAAAGAACTAGGTATGGATTTATCATTATACGTTAATTTAGAAACAGAGATGGTAATCAATTCAGACTGTCCCTAATCGGTCCACTTGAGCAATATAAGAAAAGTGTTATGATGATCGAAACCATTCGATTGAATTAATAGATCTTATTTTAACAAACTAATATTTTATTAATAAATAAATTTAGAATCCAAATTTTCCAAAAAGCGCGCCAGATGGGACTTCGAGCTGTTGAATCTGGGAAATTGATCGATTTATCAAAATCGAATACGATCATTGAGTATCATAATTCACAGATGTTGGGCAATGAAAATATTGATGATGAAGGAATCGAATACGAGCGAGAATCTAGTGATCCTGGTCACTCATGAAAAAAATCGGTTAAAGTTAACCTTCAGAACCGACTTGTTAAGACTTCTTATAATAGTTCGCGCATAGCTTTTGGTCATTACAAAAAAGTTTTTTTTTTTTTTTGTATATATATTGCAAATAGCAAGTAATAAATTTTTAAAAGGGATTTGTTCCCTTGCTTCTGGCAAATATGTTCGTCATGTGATCAAGTGTATTTATATATTTTCATATAAGAGGACCAATACAGCAATAGGTGGATTTTTGTTTATGCTAATACCATTTAGGAAAACAGTACAGCAAAGATATCAAAATTAGTTAATTTAAACTATATAGTTACTGTAAATTAGTTTATAAATATTTTTAAAGTTGTTCAAAATATAAACTATATATATACTGTATATATATAGTTTAAATTATCTATGTTAATTACAGTATATTTGCCCACCTATCAGCTATACTAGCTCGTCCAAAATTTGTAGCTGACCAATAATATCACGTGAAAAAGTCACTCATAAATGCGATAATGCTTTTATTGCTTTATTGTATTACAATCATGTAATTTATATCAGATCACTATGATATTTAATGCCTAAACAATCTAATAAGACACTATATACTAACCCAATCTTTATGGCCAAGAATATTAAATCATAATGTATTTAAAAAGATGAAAATCCTTTTGTAAAAGCAATCATCTAATAATCATAATGAACCTGCAACCTCGAACACTCGTATAATAATCTCAATGAAATATTATCACAATATTAACACGTAGGTCTCTACAAATTGTCGAGTTTAAGTGGTTTTACAAATGGAGTGTCGCCAAGCGAAAACCTGCAATTTCGATTTTTGCCGGCTCCGCTTTCTGATCCGATTCCAATTAAGCACAACATATATTATATGGTGTGTTAAATCACTTTTTCGGGGTTTGATCTGTAAAATTAATTTCGGAAAACTCGCAATTCCTGGTTTTCGCTTGACGACACTCAAATGATACTTATTCGTTAATTGAAGTCTAAATTTACACAAGGCAATTTATAGTAAAATTTAAACTTGTAGCTTAAATGATTATTAAATAGTAGCCTTGCGAATTAAAAACTGGTCAGATTAGTTTGCAATGATGAGATCGCATAACTAAGCTGATAAATGTTGAATGGCGGAATCATCACAAGAACCTTCTATTTAAAGAGATTATTAAATGAAATTCAATAAATACAGAAATATAATTTTGATTGTATTTATTTACATATTTATTTTTAGTTCTTAAGTTCTATTCGTTTAAAATTTATACAGTATGTTTTTACTGTTAAAGAATGATTTACAAAATCATTTAATTTACTATAATAGTAATTATAGGATATTGCACACCCCAAGACTCCTTAGCAATTTGATCGAATGCGTGGCATTTTTGGTTCTACCACAAAATCCCGAAAACCACGAACATAATACCGACTAAATTTGCCAGCATTATAACTGATGCCGGTCTCAGTATCGAGTCCCGTCATTCGGGATTTTGTAAAACTGGCATACCAGCATTTTTTATTTATATTTGATTTTTTTCTTCTTCTTCTTCCTAAAGAATGTTTCTTTTTGTCACGATTCTTTCAAAAGATCAATATGTTATAAATTGAACACCTTTCATTGGTTTTTCTTCATTCCTTTACAATATTTAATAATTCCGTAAGCGACACAATATCAACTTATATATTTTGCGTAAAAAACGTTTAAAGTTCGTGAATACTGTAAATAAAACTATAGAATCAAAATTGTCAATTCGATCTTAAATATCTTGGCTTTGATATTTGTAAAACAAGAATTTTTTAATGTAGCGATAATTTTACATGTTTAGTAATAACACGTGTGCTGCACTACATTAAAAAATTAAAATTTAAAGCCTTGCATTGGTTGCACTTGTCTCAACTCTCCTACAAATAACAAGGATACCTTAAAAGAACGTGAGTAGATTATTTTAGACTTCCTTTTACACTACAGTTCGGTTAAATTAATATGACTGACCCAAAAATAAGGTCGAAGTCACAATCCTTATCGGTACCAGAGTCTTCAGAGTGCACATCTTTGAAGACTATTTCAACAATAAATCCTTCTGACTCGACAAATCAACATAATGCTTATTTAGACAAAAATATGCATTCAACAAATAGTATTTCAATGGGTCAAATACGTCGAAATAATGGTGGTGGCAAGTTAAACAATTTGAATATAGTTCCATTTTTATTTAGAAGTGGACGAAGATATTTTCCTTCCTTTGTTTTATTAGGAATTTTGTTCGTATTTACTTCAATATATATCGTAAACACAATTTTAAATGATGATTTGGTAATTGGTAAGTTATTTTTAAATTTTGATTTCTTTTTTTCTATTGAATATTTATATTTAAAAAAAAATTTTTTTTTTAATTCATTATCACATATATATATATATATATATATATATATTCCGAGTGAATCTTTTTATATTTACATATTTTTCTATAAAATTTTTACGTAAAATGGGTTTAATTCTTTTTTTACTTCAAGTAATTCTGTAATTTGTTAAATAAAATTTACAAATCATTATCGATATTTTTTTATAGATCTGCATTATGATTGGTCCGATAATTCGTGTATATATTAATGATGCAATCTATAAATTCTTTTTTTCTTTTTTTTTCTTATCGCTTTTTTTTTCATAGAAAAATGGTGTCCTTTAGTTGTGACCAGTGTGCTGACATTATTAAGAAGCCTAAGCTTGATCAACACCGTATAAAGTGTCCTATTACCACGTTTACTTGCATCGATTGTTCTAAAACGTTTGTTGGAACGAGTTATAAGTCTCACACGAGTTGCATTAGTGAGGCAGAAAAATATCAAAAGGGAACGTTTAAACCCAAAAAAGTAAGTAGGCCTATAGTTATATATCAAGAATATTTTGGTATTATAATTGCGTAGTTCAATATACTGATATTTACAATAATTCAGAAAAATGCTCAAGATAAGCCAAAGTTGTCACAAGAAAAAGAACAAAACCCTTCAGAAGAACAGCAAAAACCAAAAATCAAAAAGAAACATAAAGGATCAGATATATTAAAGAAAAAGCGTAAAAAAACTAATAAAATAATAAAGGGACAAAATCGTAGTGGTAATTAGGGCTTTGAAAAATAATTCACATTTTGATGATTCATAAAATTTCTGTTATATTTTTATCTATTTAATAAAAATTATTTTTTTGCTACTTATACATTTGTTGAATTGATATTAAACAAATATATAATGTATATAGCATGTATTTTTAAATACAATTAACTATGTATATAACGGACATATATATAACGAATAAGAGACATAAGGGGGGGTTTATTACCTCCTAGAAGAGGCGTGTTTTTATACAAGGGATTTATATTTGAAATTTTATTATAATCCGTTATATACATATACAGTAAAACCTCTATAAGTGCAAGTACTAGAGACACTTAAAGAACTATATTGCAGCTAGATTTCTCTATGTGCACTTTCTTAACTTTCTTAGGAATTATGCATTTATGGAGGTGAGCATTTATAAAGAGCAAATTATATATAATTCTTATAGGTTGGAACCAAATTATGCTATGCATTTAGAAAGAATTAGAATTATATACTATACGCATTTATAAAGAGTGTATTTACTGTAGCATTAAGTTTCAAGTTCGGAACTAGTGTTAAAAATCGAAAATTGTAAAAATCGATTAGTTGGTTAGTTGACAACTAATCGATTGAACTTTTTAGATACCAACTAATCGATTAATCAATTAGACTTTAGAGTTAGTGTTAGAAATGTTTTTTTAGGAAGTTGAACTTTTTTTAGTTGGCATTTTTAGCAATTCCAAACCGTTGATTCTCACTTACCTTCCTGAAATACCATTTTCCCGACTCTATAATTCCGATATCAGTATATTTTACTGATAGAAAGTTTTCACCGAATTTTTTTTTTTAAACACAACCAATTCCCCGACAAATATTTTGTTTCTCCGAAAAGATATTCCTCAAAAAGAAATTTCCCAACAAGATGTCTTCTCGATTGAACAAAATTTCATATACCTTTTTTTCGGGTTATCAGATGACCCAGAATTTATAAAATAGTTATAATTCGGTAAAACATCCTTCGATAAAAGAGCTTTCAGTAATATATTTTCAAAGAAATAGAATGTCAGAAAAATGTACCATTCGGAAAAATGGCATGTCAGTTAAATAGACATTCATCTTTTTACAGATAAATAAATGACTTATCAATAAAATTTATATCAATTAAATGATATTTCGGTAGACTTTCTTGTTAGTAAAATGGAGTGTCAGTATTATGACTTCAGTGAAATGGTATTTCAGTAAAATTGATTTCGGGAAGTTAACTCAATTACTTGAGCTACGTATCGTTATTAAAATTAGGTTTTCGCTTAAAAAGCATACGTATAATATTAGTAATTTGGCTGAATTCCAAAGGTTATTGAAAAAAAATTAACCTAAAAAAGTCTAACATTAAATTAAGATTAACATTAAGATTCATACATACGTAACTGCACTATGTGCATACATAATATATAATATGAGTGACGAAAAGGGAAAACCTGTAAATCATTATAATAATAAGTTAAATGATTTACAGGTTTTTCACTCATATATATATGTAAATTTATATATGATAACGATAACGATAAGTGATGTACGTTCTATCAGTTATCTATATAACTATTGATAGATAATACTTGGATTCTTTAAATTTTTTGATAATTATTACTCAAAAGGTAGCTCAGAAAAAATATATATATAATAAAGGTCCATTTATTACTTATTTCAATTTTTACCTTAGCATTCAAATTCTTTTTATATATAATAAAAAAATGTTAGGACGAAGCGGAATGTAAATATTTTCTTTATACTTAATTATTTGCATTGTTTTAACTTATATTTATCAATTAAAATTTCGGCAGCAAATCGAACTAGAAGGTATTTTTTTCTATTAATGTATATCACTTTGGAATATAAACAAATACTCGTTTTAAAAATACTCGTTTAAAGAATGTGTACATTTGTAAGAAGAAAGTATTATGAGTTTTACAAATTTAATACATATATATCTACATCAGATTATAACGTCGCTAATAATTTTTTGATCAGATAAAAATTTTAACATACAACATAGATAACAAATTTATATGTAAAAAAATTTTAACAAATTTTTGTTTAAAATATATAGATTATTTTCAAAAAAAAAAGCCTCCAATTGGAGTAATTTCACCATCAAAATCCAAAGGCATTTCATCAAGACCAGATGGATACTCTTTTACCATCGTTACAGCAGCTAGTTCTAATCATTGGTGTCAATTAACTT
>CAJVPU010001036.1:0-14246 GCA_910591775.1 Dentiscutata heterogama | reverse complement strand
AAAAAAAGTTCAGAATGGAGTCATTATAGTATAAAAACAGAACAAAAATTGCACATTTTTAAATTTTTCAATTATAAAAATATGTACGATTTTTTGTCCTGCCTTTACTACGATAATGACTCCGTTCTGAACTTTTTTGAACAATATCGACAAAAGCTGAACAAAAACGGAACAAAAACAGAACAAACTTTTTTTATAGGGCTAACGGCTGATCCAATTCCAGAACCCACAGCTGATGTGGCTTACCGATCCTTAGCGCATAAAAATTTTCGACCGGGTTGGTTAAAAGTCCCTAAACAGGACCTTTTTGCTATCTCAGCTAATAATACTAATAATAAAAGTTTTTTTTATAAATCTGCATTGAATTTGCAATACGTCATTTAGTGATTAACAAAAGGATCCTATCTGAAAGCTTTCCACGTACTTGAGTATATAAATTTATAAGTAATGTTTAATATTAGCGGAGGTAGCAAAAAAAGGGACCTGTTTAGGGACTTTTAGCCAACCCAGTATATTAAGCATAACACCGGATGGCCATTTTTGGATATGGGTGGGTATCTATGATCTATCAGCAGATATCCAGATAGTATTTTGACAGATATTCCATCCGAACAGCCATTTTTGAACGCCGGATTGGCATCCAGATCCCGATACTCAAAAAAATCAGATTTTTCCACGAGTTATATAGGGCAGGCTCTACTTGGTTTTGAGTCAAGCCAAATTGAACCATTAATAAAGTTTCAAGGAACTGATTACCTACTTACGACTCAATCAACTCGTTTAAGTCTAACCACCTTTATTTGGCTAAGCTTTTTATAGGTTATGCAAAGTTCTGAATTGTGGAGCAATTGACTCGCAAATTTACCCGTCACTTTTCATTTTAATATTGCGTAATTCAAGTTCGTTTTATTCTAACTTAATAATTTTAATTAAAATTTAGTACGAAATAGTATGAGATGTAAATGGGATACGATAAGGTCGATCTAATGTTGTACATGTGAATCTTTAGATGTTCATAGCGTGAATGATAATTTAGGTGCACATCGATACTTTGCAATAAAGTGGTCATGCGATAAACTATTAAAAAAAATGATGAAAAAAAAAAGATTAAGAAAAAAAAAAGATTAAGAAAATATATAAAACAAATAGTGAGTAAAAATTTTTCCCTGCTTTTTTCAAGGAAATTTTAATCACACACATAAATATAATTACATGATATATAGAACCAAATACAATGAAGATATAACGCCAAGTAGGGATGTGTAAAGTCCGATCTGGTCCGGCTTGACATTAACGGGCTTGGAACTTCGACTCGTATCTGCACATGCATTTAGTATATTTAAATATGAACGTATGCAAGTACGCACGTACACATTTTTATAAAATACTAGGCGCACTCGAATTTACTTCGGAAGTACTGCGGTTCCGGCGTAGTACAACCTTAGATTTGTTTGATTTTTATCGACGAAATAGTACTGATCAACGATAACGATACGATAGTAAAGAAAATATAAATAGAATCTATTTTGTATAAATTTGTTTCACATGTAATTAAAGTATATAAGTAGCTTAAGCTTACCATCAATGAAGGAGAGCTCGATAAGGGTTCAATAGCTCTTCGCTTCACTAATTCTCCTTAATAAGTGAAATTAGCGATCCAGTCCTGTGACCACAAAGTAACGTAGTCCAGATCTTCACGCCTGTCTCTTTCGAAATCTGCCACTATTTGTTGTTATTCTGATAACAACCGCCCTGGCACCAGTCCTACCTGTTACAACGTGCAGATACGACTCAAGTTTGACTTGTGAACGAACTTTAATTAAAGGTTCGACTATTGAAGTCGAGTCGGACTAGACTAGACTTTTCACATCTCTAACACTAGGCAATACGTAAATTAATTTTCGACTAATAAGGATATGCGGATTATTAGATCTGCTGATTAATAACGATCATATCAAATACACATAACCATTTAAATAGCCTAACCAAATATTACCCAAAATTCTTACGCTTTCCTAGACGTTTCGATTTTTTATTTTTTTTTACAATTAAAGTACCCTTCCTTTGAATGAAAAAAACCACGGATTAGATCCGAATTCGACACAAAAGTTGAAATTTTCTATTCGGGCTATAATACGAGATTGAGTTTAAACTTAAAAAGTTTTTTTTTTACTATAAAATATTACGAAAAAGCAACAATCAAGTAACAAACTAAAATCAAAGCAACAATATAGGAAGATTAAACTAAAATGGTAAACGCACAACTAAGAGTTGATCAAACTAAGTTAATAAACGCACAAGCAAGAGTTGATCAAGAGTATCCTCAAGAAACGCGAAAAAGAATAATAAGCTTAGATATTAGTAATAAAAACTTAGAGGGTTCCTTAAAATTAGAAGGATTTAGTAACCTAGAAGTTCTCAACTGTTCAGATAATCTATTAACAGATATTGATTTTTCTGATTTAAATCCAGAAAAGATAAAAGAAATTAATCTAAAAAATAATCAGCTTTCAATCAGGGAGCTAACTTGCTTTAGCAAATTTGTTAATTTACAAAGAATATCAGTAGATAGCAGTTTTCATGGAAGTCTAGAGCCTTTAAAAAACTTAAGCAAATTAAAGAGTATTACTATTGCTGGCACTCACATTAACAGTGGCTTAAAATACTTACCAATTAGCGTAAATAGCACTGGTTTTTTTGATAGAGAATGGAATTCTTTTACATCATTGATTACTTCTTGCGAAAATTTTGGTTGCCATAAAGTTCTTAAGCGACTGGAAGAATATATTTTATTAACTACTGTTTATGATCCTATTTATCACGATCCAAAATATTGTGAAAGGGATGTTCTAGAAGCATGGAGAATAGAAAATATTCTTGAATATAGGCAAAAAAAGAAAGAAAAACTAATAAAGGACAAGTTTCTTTCTTTAAAATCTCAATTGATTAAATTAGAAATTATATTTGAACAGAAAATAAAACCTTTAGAATTCAAGAATCTAATTCCACAAATAAAAAAGAAAAAAGCAGAGATAATTAATATTCTTCATAGTGGAAGAGGCACTAGTGCTTACCTTCATAAGGAAATTAAAGAAATGCGAAGAAAATTGTCTGATAATAAAAAATTAGAACAACATTTACAGGAAGCAAGAAAAATAACCATTGATTTGGAAAAAGTCAGGTTCTTTCACAGAGAAGACAAAAACGAAGTTTATAAAGGAGCTTATAGAGATTTAAAAAGATTGGAAAAAAAGTTAAGTTATCATAAAAGATTGGATCAAAATATAAGCTGTTATGAAATCGCTCTTAGGGGGTTTGTTCACGGAACAATGCTTGTTGAATTGATTAAGCATATTGTTGAAATTCAAAAGTTAACTCAAAGATTATTTAGGTCGTCGATACCAATTCCAAATCCTCTAACCTTTTATAGCACTCTGAGTTCGAGTAAAAATAAATAGTATCTTTTTTCTTTAATTTGAAAATCTTGTCTAGTTTTTCAGTAAAATCTACATGAGTTACAGTATATTTAAGATAATTTCAGAACATTTTTCACATAAATTTAAGTGCAATCATTTTAATATTGTAATTATTTTCTATTTTTATTGGCAAACAAAACCTCTGTATTTCAAAATACACGCGATATCCACTATAAAATTTATTTTATAATAAATTCTTTCAAATAGCTTGATAATTACAAGTTTGCAACATATGAAAATATCTTCATCCAGACTAATTGGACAATTTGATGAAATTAATCTATACATATCAGATTACAATGGAATTCGTATCGGAAATATTCACTCCCTAAAGTTATGATAACATCAATATTGGATCATGTCATAATTTCACGTGAAAAACCAGCTAATTTGACTGGTTCGGTTTTGAACGATTATGATCTGATTCCAAACTCAGTCAAACTAGGTTTCATTGAACTACCTAACATCCCTAGACGCAACACTTGGTCTGACACTATTTTTAGTTTACCATTTTTAATTTTATGCATATTTTTTGTTTGAGCAAATTTTTATTTTATCCCGACAAAATGTTTAATTTGAACCAATTTGACGTAAAATTTTAACATGACGCACATAAATAATATAACAATAAAATCAAGCGTTTATAGTTTATATTATATTAATTTTTAAACCCAATATATTGTCAATCAAACTCGTCATTTAACGTGTGTCTTGTGTCTAGTTGTTTCAAATATTACAATATCAACGTGTATCAAAACAATTCTAAAGTAATTATTTGATTATAACTTAAAAATTTGGAAACAAAAATGACTGAATAATATTCTTTGAAATATTCCATTTTTTTACCCGAATTATCCACATGTGTAATAATTTATGAAACAACTTTATCAGAACATGTAAATCAAAACGTCCAAATCTAACCATTTTTATTTGACTAAGGCACTCATAGGTTATACAAAGTACCGGATTGCAGTTGAATGACTCGCTATTTATCCGTGTTGTTTTTCTTTTTAATGCTACATGATTCAAGTCTATTTTTATTCTATTTTAATAATTGTTTTAATCAAAATTTAGTACTAAATAGTATGAAACATATATAAAGATATGATAAAGTCGTTCTAATGTTGCACATATGAATCTTTAGATGTTAGTGCACATCGATATTTACAATAAAGTAGTAATGTAATAAATTATTTTAAAAAAACATGATAGAAATAAGAAACCAAAGAAAAGAAAATCACAGTAGCACTAATATCTAATAATATATAAAAAAAATAAAGAGATAAATTTCTTTCTTTAGTTTATGAGAATATTTTTAACCACACGCATAAAGATTACGTAATAGGATAAAAAACAACGAACGTAAAACAAAGTAATAAATTGTTATTATTTTTAAAACAATAGCTAATTTCAAGGTGTTACATAATTGTGTGAATTGACGATAAAGACGTGTTACATGATTGTTTAAATTAATAATAAAGTTGTGTTACATAAGGCATTCTTTTCAATGAATTCGATAGGATTCTGATTGGCCAGTTTGATTATACAGACCAATAAGATTCTTTATAGAATACATTTACGAATACTTGAGAACGCCCTTAATTGTTGCATTGAAGATAAAGACGTGTAATATAATTATTTGAATTGACGATAAAGATGATATATAATTTCCTTAATTTATGATAAAGAACGTAATACAGTACATGTTAATTTTCGACTAATAAGGATATGCAGACCATTTTTGCTTACTGATAACGCATAACTGTAATCTTTTAAATAGCCCCAACATTATCGAATCTTAAATCTTTACACTTGCTTAAACGTTTCAATTTTTTTACGATTAAACAAGTTACCTCTTTCTTTTTGAATTAAAGGCCGGCCCTTTTATATCTACGCGTAGAATCGATTTAGACATCGATAGTTTAAAATTTTCTACCCGGGTTATAGCATCAGACTAATCAACCATTATCAAATACCGAATTCTTACACTTTTCTTAGACCTTTCATTTTTTTTTTTGCGATTCATAAATACCTCATTCTTTTTTAACGAAAAGGCCGGCCCTTATATATCTACGCGTATAACCGAATTTGGCATCGATAATTTGAAATTTTCTACCCGGGTTATAATATCAGACTAACTGAGTCTAAACTTAAAAGAAATTATTTTTTTGCTATAAAATATTACAGAGAAGTAATAATAGCAAAAATGGTAAACGCACAAGCAATAGTTGATCAAGATTATCCTCGTGAAATAAGAAAAAAAATAAAGAGTTTAGATCTAAGTAATAAAAACCTTGAAGGTTTTTTAAAATTAGAAGGATTTAGTAATCTAGAAGTTCTTAAATGTTCAAATAATCTATTAACTGATATCGATTTTTCGGATTTAAATCCAGACAAAATAAGAGAGATTGATTTAGAAAATAATAAACTTTCAGCCAGAAAGTTAACTTACTTTAGTAAATTTGTTAATTTAGAAAGTATACATGTAGATAGCAGTTTTCATGGAAGTTTAGAACCTTTGAAAAACTTAACAAAATTAAAGATTATAACTATTGCCGGCACTAATATTGACAGTGGCTTAGAACATTTACCAGTTAGTGTATGTAGTATTGGTTTTTTGGATAAGAATTCGTATTGGAAACGTGAAAATTTAGGCTGTCTGAAAATTTTTGCGCAATTAGATGAATATTATTCATTAACCTCTTATATTATTGAAAGAAATTATTTTAGCGAAAAAAATTATAGAGAGAATTATGCACTAGAAGCTTGGAGAGTAGAAAATATTCCTGAATATCGAAAAAAGAAGTTCGAAAAATTCGAAAAAAGAATAAAAAATGAATTTCTTTCTTTAAAATCTCAATTGACCAAGTTAGAAGAAATATTCGAACAACGAATAAAACCTTTAGATTTAAAGAACCTAATTCCACAAAAAATCAAGGAGAAAAAAGCGGATATAACTGATATTCTTCATAGTGGAAAAGGTACTAGTGCTTACCTTCATGATGAGATTAAAGAAATGCGAAGAAAATTATCAGATTATAAAAAACTAGAACTACATTTACAAGAAGCAAAAAATCTAAATATTGATTTGGAAAAAATCAAGTTCATTTGCAAAGAAGACAAAAACGGAATTTATAAAGGCGCTTATAGAAAATTAAATGAGACTGATGAAAATATATCAAAGCTGAGTTGTTATTTCAAAAAATCAGAAACTAAGATATATTATTATGAAATCGCTCTTAAAGATTTTGTTCAAGACGCAGCGCTTCTTGAATTGGTAAAACATACTGTTGAAATTCAAAAGCTAACTCAAAGATTATTAGGTCGCCGACACACTCCGGGTTCGAGTAAAAAATAATTAGTATTTTTTGTTTGACGTTTTTATATAATTGTTACAGTAAAATCTACAATGTTTTTGTATTCATTTTTATATAGTATTATTAACTATTAATGTTGGTAAACAAAGCTAGTTTGTCATTCGATCCTAAAATGGTTCATTTAAAGGAATAATCTTTTAGCACTTATTGAATCATGTCATATTGAATAACAAGATAAAAACCTCGTATTAAAATGGTGTGAATCTTGTTAAATAATTTAGATGATATTAGAATAAGGGATAAAATGACAACTTATATCTTATTTATATAATTTAATAAAGTGTGATGAAGTTCTCTTTTGAATATAGTTTTATTGATGCTGTATATTTATTGTAATCATTTGTAATTTATTGGAAAATCTTCTGATTCATTGAACCTTTCCCTGGTTCTTGCAACATACGACTGGTGACTAAATGAAGTGAATGATACTAATTTGCTAATCGATGAAATTGTTGACTTCAAATCCAATCCTTGCTGGCAATAACGATCCATTTAATAAAAATTAACGAGTTGGATTTGAAATCTTGATTACAATAAGCAACCTTAGTAACTCGGATCTTTAATGAAAAAACGGTAGAATAATAAATCCATTAGTTTATATTCATTTTATAACACAGCATTGTTTTTTTTTTTTTTTGAAATTATATTTTAGCGTTAATGTGTAACGGTAACATGTAGTTTATATTAGGGATCTGCAAATGCCCATGCCAGGCATATTGGCACTATGCCAGGCACTAGTGCCTCATGCTATGCCCATGCCTATAGGCACAAAATTACCAGGAATTATTATAGGCATAGGCACAAATGCCAGGCATTTTATAGACATGGGCACAAATGCCAGGCAAAAAGATGCCAAAAGATGCCAAAAAGATGCCAAAAAGGTGCCAGGCACAATTAATTAATAAATATCAAATTTTTGTGCCCGTGCCCATGCCCATGCCAAATCTTTGTGCCAATACCCATGCCCATGCCAAATTTTTGTGCCTATGCCCATGCCCATGGCAAATTCTTATGCCCATGCCCATGTCCATGCCTGAATCTTTGTGCCCATGGCAAATTCTTATGCCCATGCCCATGTCCATGCCTGAATCTTTGTGCCCATGCCTATGCCTGTGCCTTTTGTTGGGCACAGGCACGAGCCCGGTTTGCAGACCCCTAGTTTATATGTAAGTTAACTGGTTATAATTTAGTTTATCCCAATGCTTTATATCCATTAGTCCAGATGAAGCAAAGTCGAGAACTACGTATATAAAAAAATCTGGTAATAACATTTTTATAAAAAAAAGTAGGCCAAGAGCTATATAAAAAGATTTCAAAAATTTAAGTCTAATTAGACTATGAAATTTAATTATACTATTTGCTAGCACTAGGCGGCGAAACCCTTAATGTAGCACACATGTATAAGTATACTTGCTGTTCAGTAATCTGATTTTCGACAGAAAGTCATGGCAAACATACCAGAAAATGATTTGAAAAAGCTGTTTCCGATAGGCATATTAATTATCTCGAATGTAATAAATTTACAAACCAAATTGTGATTAACATTTGAGATTTGGAAAGCTTTTAAATACGAATGGAGACTGAATTAACAGTTGTTCTTTAAATGTCTTAAAGTCGTACAAGTATGAAAAAACAAAGTTTATTAATGAGAAACTTTAATTAAATCCTACTGCAGAATAATAAGCTATTATTAATACCATATAATTAGCTTAAATTATTACGAAGAGTTTATTCTATTGTCATGGTGAAATACAGTATACGGGTCTTTATGGCTTTTCACATTAAAATCAACTTGCTTGGCTATTATATTTGACGGAGTGTCGTTCAAGTACTCCTCTAACACGCCACATTTACAGCCACGACATCGATGACCACTCAGTTTATTATCAGGAACGTTTATATGAAAGTCAAATATTACAAGATTATCTCCGAGTTACACGCGGTAGGCTATATAACGCTAATACTAACGCTAATGTATCATGCAAATCCCGATCACACCACTTATGCATACACAGATTAACCCATGTTATATTTATTGTTTACTAATACTTTAATCACTGTTACTTTAATAATTTGCATTCAAAGAATTTCTTTATTCATCAAGGACAACCAAAGATTACAGATTTAAACAAATAATGAGACGCCTGAGGCTTCAAACTTAATTATTCATGGATACTGGCATATATCAAGCCTCAATGTTTTATCAAACAAGGATATTGTTTATAACGTTAAAGTAATCCTTTGAGAATTTCGAGTGGATGATCGCTATTCAACATTTTACAAATGAGACGATTGTTGTTCACGTTTTTCAAGAGAAAAGAGAAGAACCTATAGAAGATATCCATTTCAATACAATCATTTCTGGAATAATGATCCTGCCAATCTCTCAGAAAAAATATTTTCAATATTTGAAACGACTTACCCCTAATAAAACTTTGAGTCAACACCATTCATTATAATGAAATATACCAAAATAATGCTATTTTCTCAAGCCATCATGACAATATAAAAGCACTCATAAATACGCTTTTATCACTACTACAGTTTCTATTAAACTATAATTTTATTCTATATTTTATTCATGTTAATAAAAAAAATAATTTTGCTACTGTCGATAAAAAAATCAACCAATATATTGTGATAATATCAATTTTATATGAATAAATTTGCGTTCGAACGAAAATAAAACTTGGTAGCTTGCAGACGGCTAAGAGGTTCTTTGAATCAATTTTAAAATCAATTATTATATGATATATTCGATATAATTTTTTTTTCTGTTATATTAAATAGAGGAATGAATAAAACATTTTTCATTTTTTTCATTGAAAAGTAAAGATGTCTTCGCAACTCATAAATTGACATTTCAATAATTACAACAGTATTTGCATAATTTTAAAATGTAGCAGAGATAAAAAGCGTCTCTAATTCCAGGAAAAATTAGCCTAAATTTATATAGTTATTATTTGGAATACGCTTTATCAATCAACATTGTAATTTCTACCGCAAGTGCTTTTCTAATACTGTATTTAATGGTAGAATATACTTTATAGCGTTTGTTGATTATGTATGTGTTAAAGTAATATATGGTTTGTCGATAATATTTTATAATATATTATTCCAAAGATCTTTTTCTAGTATGGCTCTACATTATTAATTATATGAGATAATCAATTTTGCGATTTATTTTTAAAGCTAGAAATTCTTCACTAGTATAATAATTTTTAGAATCAGAAGGTAAGTTTGGATATAATTTTAAATTTTTACTTCATCTCGTTTAATAAGGGGGATGGCTAAAGCCAGGTGTGTTCATATAATTTTGATTACTTAGTTAAAAATAGGGTAAGAGTTGGTTAGATAGTAAGGGTTAGGCGAGTCTTATAGGTAAAATTGCCTTCCCAACATTTTTTATTAATGCTTCAAGGTAGATTTAGAGATTCGTTTTTTGTATATCTTTTATTTTTCACTTTTTTTCTTTGTTTTTGTCTCGTGTTAATCAAAATTTATATTTTGATTGGTTGTTAGCCACGTGAACGCACCTATCCCTAATACGTAAAGGAAACGTGATTTGTCATTAGATCAAAAATCTTACTTGGATATTTTATTAAAAATCATTATATATGTTTATAAATTTTGAAATTAATATTTTGGAAACTTTTTGATAAATAAATAAATACGTGTAAAATGCAAACGAATCAAATTAGCTTTTGTTTTGATGACAAGTTCTTTTAGAAGTAATAATCATGAATTAAAAACTGAACGAATGATGCAATGTCAATAATGAACCAATTATTTTAATAAAAACCGATTATATTAATTCATAATTCAGAGCACAATTTATAATTAATGGGAAATAGTCTAGCCGGTCATGTGAGTTAGTTATCGTGACGAATATAAAAGATGGTCAGTGACCTTTTTTTATCATAAAGTTGTGTTGATCGGCTAAAATATAATATTCTCATTTCACAAAGTGATCCCTTATTAAATTAATCTTAGTAGTGTGCACGACATCGATCATTAGCTAATCACATAAAGAAATGCTTGAGAGTATCCTTAATATTTTAGACATTGTTAATAAACGTTAACAAATTATGCGATGTTTCAGTTTTTAAAATTTCAAATTTTCGTATATTAATTGTCCAAAGCATAGCAATGTTAGGTGGATAGAACTAATAAAATTCGTGAAATGATAGTTGTAATAAAGCACTACAATTATTAAGGTATCCACGGGGAATTTTGTGTGCATCGGAAGACTCCGATCTTCTACAGTAGTATCCAATTATTTAACGTATTATTAAATATTTATTTTTGTAACACGCACAATTACACCAAATTATATTATCTAATTGGTTAAGAAAGCATGCAGAATGTAACGTACTATCATCATAAAATTAAGCTCAGATAAATTACATAGCACAAGGTAAATTAAACCTTTGTTTATTAGTGGTACGTACGTACTTTATTTTAAATATTTCTTGCTAGTAAATTAATATTATATATATTTGCCAAGGACTTATGTCCTTAATTTTTTTTCCCTCTTTTATCATACTTTATATTATTCAATTCATTAAATTTATTTAACAATGGGTAACGATCTTTCAACGTCATCAAAAGCCAAAAAATATAGAGTTATAAATAATGAAGACACCGACGTTAATAATGTGCATGAAATAACTGGTCGTAAACATACAATAGCGAGTACCAAATTTCCAGTAGCTGATTATAATTTAAATAGGGAATATAGTCACGTTAGTCGTAATCTACATTATTAAGCGATTTTTTTTTTTATATTTTTATTAGAATGCGTTACGTATTTGTATCTGAGTTCATTTACAAATATTAACAATTATTAACAATTATTTAGCATGATTTCTTCTTGAAAGTCTGGGGCTCGAACTATTTTTCTCCAATCGAATCTATCTTAGAACGTGGTGAGGTCAAAGTCCTTGATGTTGGGTAAGCTTTATATGTATCACTTTAGGGAACTGCATATTTTTGGTATTTCTACACCTTATGTATGTACCAATGTGACAGTGATACCAAATGAGGTATAGCATACATGTGACTTAATACGTCGTGTGGAAGTACTAAGGATACGTACGTACAGTACGTACGTACGTACGGAAATACAGTATCAGTTCCTTATTTGTTTATAATAATATCTTACGCACCTTTTTTTTTTTTTAATAAAGTTGTGGATTCGGCTCATGGATCTGTGATATGGTATTTTGTTTATTATAACAACATTAATTAATGTTACACTCTATTAATTTCAATGGATATTATTTTCTTTAACACATTAATTGTTTAATTTGAAGGCAAAAATTTATCCTCTTTCACACTTTACTGGGACTGATACTATAGATCCCAAAGATCTTACTCTTTCAAATGTCAGCTTTACACAAGGCGATGCCTTAGAAGGACTGCAATATCCAGATTGTTCATTTGATTATATTCATTTCAGAGATCTGTTATGGCATATTACATCGAAAGATGCTTCTAATAAATTATTTCCAGGTAAAAAATTTAAAGCATTTCAATAGTTAATGTAACTAAGATTAGCTGATACTGATATTTGGGATCTTTTTGGATTTAAAATTTACTTGAATCATTTTGTTAGCAGCTATAACTCTAAACTTTAATACAATTCCTAAATATTAAAAATATATATCTTTTAAAATTTTAGAATCTGCTATGACAATTAATTGACAAATAAATTAATCAATATATCTTTTTATATATATATATATATATATTAGAATTGTTACGAATATTAAAACCTGGTGGATGGATTGAGAATGTGGAATCTGATATTAACATCTTAGATGCTGGTCCTAACACTAAATTCCTCATGGACGCATGTAATTTTACTTATTTTATTATTAATATCATTATTAATAAATTAATTATTATAGATTGCAATAAATAATATTTTGTTCAATAGTGTTTAATCATATTCGAAATAATGGTATTTGTCCCGAAGAATTTTACAAAAATACAACGAAATTATTTAAAGATAATAATCTTGAATACAAAGTTGAAGAAAGAATAATATATTTTTCTAATTCTGATTCTGTGGTAAACCTTTTTTTTTTTTTTATTACAATCTCATATATATATCTTTATATAAATATATTTAACAAAGTATATCTTTATGAATATATTGTAGGTGACAAGGAAATTCATAACATTTTTTAAAATTGTAAAAGGCATGATTCTCGAATATACAAGTATTAGTTATGAAAAATATGATGAAATACTTGATAAAGCTGTTGTCGAGCTGGTAGAATACAAAACTTCATTTCGATCAATAAGACATTTTGGAAAAAAACTTTTGGCTTAACTTCTAAATTTTTACTTATAAGTCATTTATTTTCATGTTTAATACATACAATATGGTTCAACAAATTTAGCAAAAATACTGAATATCATACAATATTTAGTTGACTTTTTATTATATATACACTGAATAATAAACAACTATCTGCTAATCTTAACATAAGCAAACTTTAATTATCGGTTACAAAATTTTGGTTGGCGATCCTGGATATGTTTTTAAACATTTTGGCTATATTAGAGGTTGCATTTTCGAAAGTATATGAGAAAGAAAATATAAATAGTTGGTCAATGATAATTATATCCCGATACCATCATAAATATCATCAGAAAATGTTTATGGATAAACGCTAGAAACCGTGGAATATTTATGATATTAACGAAAAAGCTATGAACTTGGAGCACTCTTATGATTCCTGGCGCAGCTATCAAAAACACACACGAATCTGGTTTAATCCTAGTGTTCTGACCCGGGTCAGATAATAGTGACCCGACGGGTCAGAAATTTAGCCCGGGTCATGACCCGGGTCAACAGGTCATATGAACAATTATTATATAATATAGTATGATAATATGAGATAACATCGCGTTGGTACAGTGATAATTTTTTTGATCTGAGAATGCCGCGAAGCGGCATTTTCTGAATAATCAAAAAAATTATCGCGTACCAATGTGATGTATCTCAGAATTATCATGCTATATTGACAATTATAAAGTTTTTTATCGCTCTTTTTCGATTTAGTTGGATCAACGATCTGCATAATTTTTTTGGAGTCCCGAGAGTCCTGTGATTACAATAAGGGTATTCCTTCAACTTCGTTATATTTTGTGGATCTCATTTTAGAATACTTAAAGTAACGGGAGGTATAATGGCGCACTTAAGAATTGCTAATAGTAAAATTTTTCTAAAAAAAGTTGAATGTTTACAAAATTTATAGAGCTTATACCTCCACTCATGAGCTTTAATTAAATAACAAAAAAAGACAACATTTATAATAAAATGCAAGCTATCTTGTTATTCGTTTAAAACTATTGAAAAAAGTGAGATTTAAATTTAGAA
>CAJVPU010001035.1:0-14254 GCA_910591775.1 Dentiscutata heterogama | reverse complement strand
TGTTCCGTGAGTTTTTCGTTATTCGGACTGATCCGGAAAAAAGCAACTGTTACACATGTTTGTATTTTAATATATTAGATAGTATATTTTGTTTTATATTTGCTACTATTTTTTGATAAAGGTAATTTTAAATTTTGTTAGCTATAGAGCTTTTTTTTTTGTTTTTTTTTTATTTCTTCTTGTTTTTCTTTTTTTTTTTAATAATTCTCTTTTGTTATTTATTTTTTTTTCTTTTTTAGATTATCTTTTTTTTTTAGTTATATATTTTTATATTGCTAATACAAAAATATTGCTTTTTTTTGCTTTTAAAAAAAAAAAGATTAAAAGATAGTTTTTAATAGAGCTAACAAGTTTTTTAGTTTTTTAATAACTAGTATGACAAGTGTATCTAGATAATTATAGAGTTAAATATATATAAAACAAATATTAAATATGTTAACTAATTAATATAGCACTAACAAGACTGCCAAAGAATAAAAAAATTTTTTTTTTAAAAAATAAATCTAACTATAATTAGTAGTAAATATTATCAAAGTATTTATATCTTAAAATATACTAAAAAAACAAAATTGAATGCTTTAAATAATGGTTAAAATTTTTAAAAACTTTACAAGAACTAAAATCAGGATTTTATATCTTATCAATTTTATATTATATAAAAACCTATATATCTTAAAGCTGTACTTTAAATATATTTAGAAATAGTAATAATTACTATAAGTTATTTTATTTTAACAAAAAAAAATCTTTACAAATTTTTAATATAATCTAAGTTCTACTTTATTTTAGTATTAACCTAACCCTATTTTAATTATAGATTTATTTTGTAAAAACAAATTGGTTTTATTTATATATTATACTAACTATATACTGTATATAATTACATATATGATGCTATGTATAACAATATTTTTATATTTTAATATTATAAATAGAATAAAATAAACTTTTTTATAATATATTTTTATATAATTTACTGTAAAAATAAATTAAACATAGAATTGTATCAATAATACTGTACTTTATATATCAATTTCTATTGCAGGTTTTATTTTTTTTATAATAATATTCAATACGATAACTGTACGTAGCATATTTAGTGGTATAATGGCAAGATATAGATGTGGATACATATAATGGCAAAGTATCAGTAATCCCGATATTTCACTCTTAAATATATATATGAGTAACATATTGGGATTACTGATATGTTACCGACATTTTGCCCCGTGCCTATATCTTACTACTAGTTTACTAATATACTACGGTTATTGGCGGATCTATGGTTGCATATAGGGAATTATGTATCTCGTCATTTGCCTGTTGTCTTAGAACAACTGGCGCAAACTTGTCAGCGACACCTAATACGTTTACTTTGCATCTGTTGTTAATTTATCCGTTACTTATTCGTTCAAACTGTGGTATATTCGTTTTATCTATTATTAAAACTAATATTTAATATAAATACAGAGGGACCTCTCTAACTGCACCCCCTCGGGACCATAGTAAAAATTCAAAAATGTGCACTTAGAGAGGGTGTGCATTTATAGAGAGCAAAATATATAATGCTATTATAAGCTGGGACCAGACTAAACTGTGCATTTAAAGGGATTTCACATGTAGGGTGCATTTATAGAGAGTGCATTTATAGAGGTCTCTCTGTAATACCTTAACTACATGTAAAAAAATTTGTTAAAGCATATACTGTATATACATATTAAAACAATAATAAATATTTAATAAACTTTATTTGCTAAATTTATAAATGATTTTTTTTTTTGTTACATAATCAAAAGATATTTTAATTACAGTAAAACCTCTATGAGTGCACGCTCTTGGGACCAAGCTTTAACAACGTGCACTTAGAGATCAATAAGAGAAAGTGCACTTATAGAGATTTTAATGTATTTGGGCCGGAACTTGAGCGTGCATTAAGAGAAGGTGTGCACTTATAGAGGGTGCACTTATGGAGGTTTTACTGTAATTAAAATGAAACACTACGTATTGAAAGTTTTATAAACCAAATATATACTGTTTATATAATTAAACAAATGATGAGTCTAAGATTTTATCACTTTTATGTACGTTCTAATTAAAAGATCTCTTTTTCACCTATATATTTTTTTTAAAAAAATTTTGACTGCTTATCATAAATGCAACGTATGCATGTACTCTGAATTTTACATATATATACAATATATACAGAATACATAATTTAGACTCCAGTTCACTGATCAGTAGCTAACGATAATTTTATAATAGAAATTTAATATAATAAAGAAATTTTGACATTATAGAATATACTAAGTAAGGCTTTATTAGTTCTTTTTTGTTTGTTGATCTCAGGTGTCAAAAAAAAAAAAAAAAAAAGTAATTACAGGTATTATTGGCACACATGCTTTGTACAATCATGTTTTTATACACATTATACGTTAGTAAATTCGAAGATGAATAAACCTAAATTTTATTTCAGCGTTTAGGATTGAAACATGAACAATGATATATGCGCTATAAATTATGCTATGTATTTACAATGTTCAATACTGAAACATGAACAATGATTTATGCGTTGTAAATTATGCTATACAATTCAGTTATTTGTTGCGATCTTTATTTAAGAACGTATTTCAGTCCAATCGGATCTTTCTGCGACAACTTTTTATTCAAAAGGTTAAATTAATGAATTAATTAATACAAATATATACAGCTTTTTTCTTTTTTCTTTTTTTCACATTTTAAACGAAGTTAGAATTAACACAATTGTAATAGTATCGTCTCCAAAAGAACACCAAAAAGTTTAAATTTATTATATAATTGTACCTGCACACAGAATATCATTATAATATACATGTTTGCAATTGTTTACAAAGGGCGTTATTATCATAAATATTTCTTTAAAAAGATGGTGGCGATTTTTACATACGTGATTAGAACCAATCATAAATTTTAACAAATCAATCAAACCTTATATAAAAAAAAGAAAAAAGGGTAGACAGATATTTGTTTGATTGACACATGATTTTAACCTGATTTCTCGAAAGAAAAACACGATTTTTTTAGTTATCTCCTATAAATGTCAATCGTATTCTACATTCGATGTTATTACCCTGAGTACTTTATTCTGCCAATAGGATAATTTACGAGATGCATATCTACTTTAAGTAATACCAGTTTTGTTTTTTTGATGTAAAAAGAATTTAGGAGAATCAAGACATGCAACTTGTTCAATAACATAAATATAGGCATTAATTACATCCATTTTAAAGATAGTAATCACATGAATCAATGCTTTTTATCATTCTTTTAAGACTTACCTATTCAAAATTGATTGAACGAATCAATATGATAAGATGAATATAGATTATTGATTCAAATTTATGATATATTATTTTTATTATTTGTATAATATCAATTAAAATCAAGAGTTTAAGAAATCTTTCATGCGTCGAATTTCTACATAAAATACAAATTAAAATCTGATTATATTTTACACAATCATTTTTCTAAATGAAGTTCTTTGTTTGATAAATGAAACTGTATTTTTAAAAAAGATGATCTATTGAATCGTACCAAATCTTGATCTTCTCTATAATCTCTATAATAAAGTATAAAAACACCAATGATTTTGTACAGTACGGATAAGATCTCGGATTATCATATCTACTTAAAAAGATAATAAATCTTATTTTTTCATTTTTGGTAGTGATTTATAGAATTATATAATGAATCAATGCACAGAGATAAAATAATATGTGCTGTGGTCTAAATAACATGATAAATCGGGTAAATTGGTTGTACACTTCGTTCTACCCCGAACATTTGGCGGGAGTATGATACTTCAGTTATGATCGATTTTATATATTACATAACAGATCCTTTTAGTGTACATGCAGCTCATTATCTGCTATTGGTGCTTTAATTTTCTAAATCAACACAAAATAAACGTTTATTTTACATTAATTAAACGATTAAATAATTAAATGCTAATAATGCTAATTAAATGCTAATTAAATGCTAATTAAATGCTAATTAAATGCTAAGGTTAATAAGTTTCTCAAGGCTCGCGTATTATAATTTAAGCACAAAGTGCTTAAGAAAATGTATAGAATACTGCTTTTTAAAGTTTAGCAGCTGTAAAGCTCAAGCTTTCAAAGTTTTATAAAGTCCAACGCAATATAGATTAAAATTAAAGAGTTTGTGAATATAAATAACACAAAACATAAAATCTTTTTTTTTAAACAAAAATAAACTCTTTTTATGTCGACCTTAATATCTAAAAAAGTACAAACTGACACTTGATCTCCAAAACTCTTTACTAAACAAAATTATAAAACTATACATGTTACACATTTATTGTTTTTATTTTGTTCATATATATACATATACATCACGCAGGTGCTTTTTAACGACTTATACAATTGAATAGTGGTTACTATATTTATATTTAGTGATACAAAGTGTCAAGTAATACAAGCTTTTGTGCGTAATAGTTGCTAGAATTCAAGTTGTGTTTAATTAAGAAAATTTAAAGAGCGAATAGTGAGTTTAGGATAAATATCTATTATTGTAATTTCCGGATATGTAAATTTTGTTTGAGACTTTATAAATAGACGTAAAAATTCATTTAGAAATATCCTAACGTTAACGCAACACAGCATTAAGTTTCATAGTATTGACACAACATTTTAACCCAGAATCCAAAGCACTACTGTACGTACTTATTTACGCAATTCTTATTTCTTGAAACCGTCACATTGCTTTCTTGAAAGTAGTGGCGTTTCCTAATTCAATTGTCTCACATTATGACTCTTACCAAAGAATAATCGGTTGTCTTACCAATATTACCACCACAATGTTTTACATTTCGACCAAGTTGATATATTTATTTCTTAAATAATATTCGGTTATCACGTGAAATTTCATTTGCCCCAACAAAAATAAAGGCGTTCATTTAACCTTAAGAATGAGATAATAGAATCATGCAAGTAAACAAACCGTAAATTAAAGAGTAGCGCAGTATACATGAAATCCTGAGCCGAATTTGTGATGCATAATTAAACAACATTCCGAAACACTTTCTCCTAATAAATGAATTTATTAACACAAGTCCCTTGAAAACCATTTTTAAATTCATTTAGGAGAGTTGGCTATTTTAAATGCATTGAGCAATAAACAATAATCATATAATTAATTGAGTGACAAACTAAAATTAAACCTAATATATACAAAATCTTGTTAATTTACGTGATTACTCCAACTTGGGGATTGGACCCGGGTAGAATTTGCCATTATTACTATGAAATTACACCAGAACCATATAATAATTATTCGGGTAACTTCAGAACTCGGTTAATCTAATAATATTTAAATAGTGTCAAATTTTATATATATAATAGTTTAATTTAATTCACAGACTAACACATTCTAAGTAATCAGGCTATGTGATGTAATCATGTGTTTTGTGTGTATTTATTATATTAAATTCCATTTATTGAAATGTTCATATTCGAGAAATAAAAATACTTATATAGCATAGAACGATTTTATTATGTTTTTTTTTTTTTGATAAATTATACTGCATATATTCGTAATATTATACTATATATATACTGAATACTCGATTTGATTTAAGCATAATTCTCTATACTAAACTTGTTGCAGCTTAGAAATTTTTAAGTTAGGTAATAACATCTAAAATTGGATTAATTATTAATTGTTTATTTGACAAATTATTTGATCACATACTATGTACATCGGACCAATTGTCTTTATTTTAATGATCTAAATAAAAGAAGTAATTCTCTTTTTTTATCAATTCATATAAGAAAAAAATTGCCTTTTAAAATTTTTTGATTACATAAAAAAAAAAAAAAAAATTAATAGAATTTAGTCAAATTTTGATCGTAAAAAATTTCGGAGTTATGGTCAATGTGCTCACTAAATTCCGTCAGATTGATTTCCAGGTTACACGATATCCTAAAGCCAAAAAAACTCTATATCAAATAAATGGATCATTACTGTATTATTTATGTTTATATAATACAAAATTGTTGAATTATAAATTATATATTTATTGATTTGCGACTGTTAAATAAATGTAATTAAAAAAAATTTTCGACAAACATAAGCGTTTGTTAAATATTTTTACAAAATTATGCTATAACTTATTTAGTTGGATACAATCCATTTATCAAATAAAGTTAATTCTCTAAATACTTTAGGTTAATGATTTAACGTGCACTTTTTAATATTTTTTAGATTATTGTTTATTAAATTTATTTTTTAGGAATTTCACGTGATACACTATCGAAGAGAAAAAAAAATGCAGAAATACGATAACGATAATAAATTTTTAATTCAATTAACATAGTACAGAATATGGCAATAGTTCATTATAACTTGAAGCCTTACGTATAATTTAAACTAAACATATAATTATGTACGTAATCGATTTCCGATTTCCTTATTTGTATTGACTAGAGGGTACGTAACATATTATTTTTATTATCTTCTATAATTTTTTACGTAAATAAGTATATAATAATATGTAAAAAATTATGTTGTATGCAAAATTCAATCTGAACAACAAATTGAGTTTAAAATTTACTCTTTAGATTACATTTAAAAATCGTACCGTATAAGCGCGTAATAACGCGCAGGAGCGCGTTATTTCGGGACGCGCATGCGCGATAATTCGAATCACACTATGTTAATTTTGGAACACAAAAAATTTCAGCTACTAAGAACTTTCTTGAAACATCATAATAAACCTTAGTTTTTTGAAATAAATACAATATTTAGTTTTATGATGAATACAGTAGGTTCAGATTTAGAGGTGAACCTAAGCTTATTATATTCAAATTTATTCGAAGATTCAAATAGCACGTGAAAGATAATTTGGTACATATGAGAGCGCGTTATTTCGAGACGCGCATGGGCGTTATTTGGGTCAAATATGCCATTTTTTAAAAAATTGAAATTTCGAAATACCGCCCATGTGCGTTATTACGCGCTTATACGGTAATAAGCAATAATTATTATTACTTATATATTTTCTTCCGAAGTGACAGAGTCTGCAAGATTAGTAATGCATTTATGGCCTAATATTACAGTATAACTAAAAAAACGTACGCCAGTGCTAGAAGAAGGTGTGGTAGTGTAAAACTATTGTTCATTATCGTTATGAATCGGTAAAATAGTGTGAAAACCATTTGATTAAAAACATGGCAATTATTAACATTTACGTTAATAAGTAAAGTTCGCTAAATGGCAACAAAATCATATTTATCGTTATCATGAGATTGTCATCAAAGAATTTTGAATAATGATGCTTTTTTACCGCTATTTTGTTCCTCATCGACGGGGTGTTACAAATGGAAAAACAAAAGAAAAAAAAAGGAAAAACCGAAGAAAAACAACTATGGGTTATCTGTCCCTTCCACTTTCGTGCTATGAAGTACATACTAATAGTCAGAACTTGAGAGTATCGTAAGAACGGCCTATGTTTCTATTTACTATGTATGCTACTATGGGGCAACTTTGGCTAGCGGGGCAAAAAAAACTAGAATTCTCCTGGAAAAAACCCGCCGCAACCAAAAGGAAAACCTTGTGACTGTCGTCCTGACAGGCCACTTTCTAGTAAAGCTTAAACTCAAAAATGTGACTGTCGTCCCGACAGGCCACCTACTACAACACTCAAAACGTGACTGAGGCCACCTTCTGCCAAAAAGTTCTAAACAGCTAAGCAATGGTTATCGTCTTTGATAGGTCAAGCTTCGATGAGCAACGCTAGGGCTGGGCGGGGACGAAAAAACCAGGTTAGCAGAAAAAACAGAAATTACCTTTCCTGGGGAAAAACCCCGTTTCCCTTAAATACTACTAACGATTACTAATCACAATTTCAGATCACACAATGCATCAGGCGATTCAAGCAATAAATCAATAAGCTCATAACGACATCATACGATAGATCAAACAATGCATCAGACGATCAACCTGTGACCGATTCGAGACAAAAGCTGCTCCGATACTTTCGTATCGGGCAGCTAATGAACCGCGAAATAACGACCGGGAATGTAATTTCGAATTATGGCCTGAATTAAGCTTAATTCGGGTCATTATTAGAAATAATGTGCATACCTCATATTTTAACGGCCATATGGTAATTACCTATACTTTTACGCTAGTTACGGATTGACAAGAATTGAATTCCATAATTCAGAATACTGTTTAAATATTATGAGTTAAAATGCCAATATTTATCGCGAAGACCTATTCCCGTTAGTATTGTAAAATTACCGTAATTTTCATGTTGGTATAATAATCATATGCCAATCCATTATCAATTGTATAAATTAAGCTTAAATCGGGCCATCCACCAGTGTTATATTAACATAATTTTGGCCGGATCAGTATAATCGATAGTTTTTACATCAAATCCTCTGCAATGTTTCTCGAATTTCAAAAACTAAAATCGCAAAATCTCGAAATAAAGTTCAGGATGTGATTTCAAAAATCATAAACATGAATGAGGTAATATACATAGTAATACTATAATGTGAGGCATATAGTGTTAGGTGTTTTTTTTGTGTTAATCGTATGCTATATTAGAATTTGTTTCTAACTTGGATAGCTTGCTTTACTGTATATTGCCTCATGTGTTCTCGCGCTGTGGCTTAACCAGCATTGTTTCCCACATTGACAATTAAAGGTTATTTTGTACTGTTTTTGTCATGCCATTCCATTTCTTTAAATGCGAACACAAACTAAATTAATTTTAAATTTTCCATTCGGGTTAATGCAATTAAAAATTCAATACATATATAGTCACTGAGAAAAGGTCATACAAAATATTAATTTTTTGCATGTATCATGTTCAGTAGACTTTATTTTTTTAAAAAAAGAATATAAGGCCATACAAACTTAATAAATCGGTTTTCATAACATAAAATTTTTAAATTTATTTTCAAAAAAAAAAACCAATTTTTTATAATTTTTTAACAACACACCCGGATAGTAAATACAGTATATTTAAAATTTTTTGACGGCCGGGTCGATAAGTTATTGAGTCGGAATCAAATAAGTTACTGACGTCAACCGACGTCAAAAACTTATCAGTTATTATCATGATTCCTGGGGCACCTGATAAAAATTGACCGAACGATTTTTCGGTCGATTCGGTTAAGTTTGTGATTTGGGAATAATAATAATGAATTCAATAAATTGATATACAGTATGTGAGTGCTGCCAAGGGATAGGCTTTCAATTATATTTTGTACCGGACAAATTCCTAATAAATTAGAAAGTCCGATAACAGGTTTTTCCTTGACGACACTCATATACGTAATTTAGGATCGCTGGCAAATAGTTGAAAAAAAATTTAGAAAGAATAAATTAAACACACCAAATATCAAACCAAATTTCTTTGATATACTTTTACACTTCTTGCTTATGAATCCCTAAGTTGGATAAACATTTGAACTAAAATTTAATAATGTTACCATTGTTATCCCTTAAACTGTAGGCAATTCCAGGCAAATTTGCCTGGAAAATTGCTATAAATTTGTTTATGATTTACTTTTTTTAAAATTTAAAATATTTAAATAAAATTTTTTTTGATAATATTTGAAAATAAGGATTATATTATAGTAGTATTTAATTTTATATTATAAGAAAAAAAGTTTGGGTTGCTTATAAGCTAAAAACAAATAAATTTAAAAAAAAAATTTTAACTAAAAAAATTATTTATAAATTCTTGATTAAATTTATAGTTCTTAATATAATATTGTAGATTATATAAAGGATAACAACTTTTATTATTACACCTTTGATGATTTACTAATAAAAATTAGGACTTGTATTAAAGCAAAAATTTTTTTAAAAGCAAAAATATATAAAAATTTAGAAAATCCAAAAAAAAAAAATTTATAGTAAAAACAAAAGCTTTATATTTTTATTACTCTAAAGATTTCTAATAAAATTAAAAAAATTTCATAATAAAGCTTATAGAATATGTTTCAAATAAAATATTATATATATAAAATATACTCCATATTATTAATAATTTTTAATTTTATTTAAGAAATTATAAATACTTTTCAAAATTCTAGACAAATTTGCTTAGAAAATAAGTTAAGAGATAAAGGTTATAAAATAATTATTATAATATAAAAATAGCTTTATTATATAGATTATACTTATAAATTTAATTGAACTGGCCAAAAAATTATTTAGCTAATTTTTATTAAGTGTTCCAAAAATTATAATAATAACTTTAAAAAATTTAAAAATAGGATTAACATGTTTATTTTAAAAACTTTATTATAGTTTAAAAGCTAATGAATTATTTTTTGCATAGCTTTATATTATATAAATAATAAATATTTAATGTTCAATTAGTTACTTAATATTTCTAGTAAACCCTTTTCAAATATTGTTCTTATTATTCTTATTGTTTTTTTTTTTTATTTTTATTCAACTATTCATCAAATTTCATTCTATTATTAATTATTCCTATACTTTTAGTATTTTCTCTTTTAATATTTTTATATACTCTTATATATTTTTTATCCAAACTTAGATAATATTTTTAAACTTATCTCTTAAATTGTAATACAAACAAATTTGCCTGTGTTTTTATTAAAAAGTTTGATTTTTTTAATAAAAACTTATATATTAACTTTAGTTACAGTTCCGGATAGCATAAGATATTCTATTTTTTTAGCTTAGCAAAAAATAATATAACCTAATAATAAATTATTTAAAAAAAAATCCTCTTAAAATTAATAGTTTTTTAGTCAAGCTATATTTCTGTAAGAGAAATTTCTTTTATTTTTATTTTTGACCAAGTTATAATGAGTTAAAGATTAGCAATTTTATATATAGATTAAGAATTTGGCACATGTGATTATAAAAGATAAGCCAATAAAAATCGATATGTTGCAATCACGTAGCCATGCTAATCAGGTATGACCAATTAAAATCAGACATCTGGAAAGATTTAAATAGATCGAATCATAATTAATCTTTTTTTTAATAATCAAAATGTCAAAAAGAGTATTGAAACAACAGCAAAAGAAAAGAGCAAACTTAGCTTGATCTGTACGGTTGGCAAATGCCAATATCTGTGACTCTAGTACCAGCTCCTGCACTAATACCACTATAACCAACAGAACCAGTACCACCAGAACAAGCAAGGTTGTTAACCTTATCTCAAGTGACGAATCAGAAACTGATAGTTTAGTTAGTTTTGATTATGATACCTAAGAGAATGATTATTTTTAAGACGATGATGATAACAGTAGAGTAAATTTAGTTATTAAACATCTTCTTACTATGTTGGCTACCAGTTTTTAAAAAAAAAGCCATCCAGCTGTTTATATTAGAAATTCAAAATAAACAAAGCAGTGAAAAAATAAAATATTGAAAGAAGCTACAGTAGGATCTTTATCAATTTTACAGTTTTTTTCTTCTACTTCTTATAAAAATAAAAACAATAATAATAATGGAAGTATGATTGAACAAGATGAGGATGATAACAAGAATAATGATAACGAGGGCATAACTAAGAAAGAAAAAAAAATTGCTAATGCAATTGAGTTTGTAAACAAAGTAATTCATGAGGAAAAACTTTCAGAAACTAAGAAAGCTCGTTATACAGCAACTTTATATTTTCTTCAGTTGTTATTCAATGGTAAAAGAAAAATTGAAGCTTCAGAGGCAGTTGCCAAGGTAATTGGAGATAGACCATGGTTTGCAAAGTATGTTAGAAAATAGGCAAATATTTGTATGAAAGGTATGTTCTTGTTTTTTATTTTATTATTGATCAAATTTTTTTTTTAATTTTTAATTTTATTTTATTTTTTTTTTATTAAATTAATTACTATTTTTACATAATTGCAGGAAAACTGATTTAGCACTTTTATGGCAAGTTCTCTTCAAAAAGCTTGCTTAATGATGAATTAGTCTTACTCAAATTGGTTGCTTACTTGTATTCCCAAAAGTTCAAAGTAAATTCAACAATAGTTAAAAACTATGTTGAGCAACAAATTATCCCACAATTGGATATCAAATCAGTACAACAGATCTCTCTTTGCATGGCTCACCAATAGTTACATAAACTTGGTTTTCATTTTAAACATTATGCAAAAGGTGTTTATATTAATGGTTATGAATGACCAGATATGGTTGCCTATTGCCAAGTTTTTCTTCAGAAAGTTAGTGAATTTGAACAGCTTATATCTAAATAGTACAATGAAGACTGTAAAATTAGAACTTACCTGCTATTAGTTAATAGAGAGAAGGAACATATTTGGGTAACCCATGATGAATCCACCTTCCATGTTAATAATAGACCACGTGCAATATGGAGCCCGAAAAGGAAACAACTATTAAGGAAGAAAGAAATAAGTCTTGATATACATGTTAGTGATTTTCTAACAGAAACGATTGGACCACTTAAAGATAATCTTGAAGAGGCATGTGAAATGATGGTATTAGGGTCATGTTTTGATAGTTTTTGGGATACAAAAAAGCTCATTATTCAAGTTAGATAGGCAATAGATATTTTTGAAAGAACACATCTAGAATGTGTAGATAGGATAGAAAATAGATTAAATTAAAAATTTTATTAAATAAAAGTAATTTAAAAACATTTTATAAATGTTTATATCTTATTTTTTTGTCTATAGGTTTTTTTGCTTTCAACAATGCCACTGCTTATATGGCTTTTGCTGGGGACACCTTTTTGTTTTCAAAAATGAATCTTTTTCTGAGTGGGTCAGTTCTGAAAATGCGGAATACTGTATGGAATAGAAACCATCAATCAATGGTAATTAAAGAAGATTATATTATTTATAATAATAAGACAAAGTCGGATATCAATTTATGTAGTCAGCCAAAAGGGCTCAAGTAGGTTCTGGGCAAAAGAGAACTATGGCAAGAAAGAATAGTTTTAGAATATGTTTCATGCAAAAAGGAGCCAAACCCTAATATTACCAATTGTTGTATGCGCTATCTAATGGCTAATCAACCCAATTTTCTTGCACAACATGGTCAAGTTCAGCAAGAAATTGAATCTCATAGTCATAAAGTTACTTCTTTTTATTTATTTATTTATTTATTTATTTTATTTATTTGCTAATTTATTATTTTTTTTTTTTATTGTTGGCAATCTTATTCCTTATTTAAAATTTTTTAGGTCATATTTTATTCCAAGTTCTACCCCGAATTTAACCATATCGAAATTTATTGGAAGGCTGCCAAAAAGTATACATAAGATAATTGTAAATATTCTTTTCCAATGCTTAGACCAATGATTATTATGGCTTTAACTTCATTCTACTTGTAAAAAATCTATTCATTTGCTAGATTGTCGTTTAGATAGATGGATGCCTATCAACATGGCTTAACGGAAAAAGCTGCTGAATATGCGATGAAAAAACATAAGAAGCATTAATCAATTAATGAAGACATCATGATCCATATTGATACAATTTAAATAGAAAGCAAAAAAGCAAATTTTTTTTTTGTTTAAAATAGTCTTATGTAATAAGACTGAAATTTGCTAATAAATTTGGCTTATCAATACTGCACAAAAGTAATTAAATTTATAAAAAAACTTGTGTAAAATAAGTGCTACAAAGAGAAAACCTGCAAATTTTATAAAATTTGCAGGTTTTTTCTTTGCAGCACTTATGCAAATTAAATTTTAAGTCAATTTTGTATATAAATCAAATAATAAATGAATAAAGAATAAAAGAAAATCAACTGAACTAAAAGTGCTTCATAAAGACGAAACACGTGATAGAAGATATTAGTTAGATGCGATATAATTTCATAATACTCAAAAAAAATTTGGGTAAATTTTACTGATTTATTAAAAGCAGGTCAATTGTATACAAAATATCTAATAAAAAAGTAATACGATTTTTAATAAGTAAAATTAGCTAGAATAGTAAATTTGGCACACCTTATAGTTATAAATTGGATATCTTATGTGGTTCTTACTTAAATTTGATCACAAACTATTTTTTAATAGAGATAAATTGGTAAGCCTGTAGAGGCTTTTCTCTTTGTTTTTTTTTTTTTTATATTCTCCTGTTTCCCTATTTATTTAACCAAGGGTCTAGGCCTGTGAAGTAGTGCCATATCTATTAATAAACAAAACATGTGGTTGCAATCTACCAGGTTGTCTAAATTTGAAAGAGGTAAACAATACTGATCTTTTGACGAGGATATGCTATTTTGCTCACTT